>NQII01006947.1:21390-71754 GCA_002778355.1 Clitarchus hookeri | reverse complement strand
AAAAAAAAAAAAAAAAAAAAAATTAATTATGTGAAGCTGTATACGTTGGTTAAATAATAATAATAATCTCAGCTCCATATTAACAAAATGTTATTTTAATGTGTGGACCCACCTGCGCTTAAAATGAAGCATACGCACGCTGGGAAAACTTAATCGCGAGGGGAGTTTATTTGGCGCAGGCGGGCAACAGGCAGGCGACTCGAACGAACGGGTTCTAAGTTCATANCATACGCACGCTGGGAAAACTTAATCGCGAGGGGAGTTTATTTGGCGCAGGCGGGCAACAGGCAGGCGACTCGAACGAACGGGTTCTAAGTTCATAACGAACGCGGAGTGTGACGAGGAATAATTAAACCGGCCCTGCCGCTCACGGGGCGAGGCTAATGACGCGAGTTGTTGCCGTAATGAAATTCCAGGCATCGGGTAATCAAGCAATCGATCCCCGGTCGCGACACACTTCGCCGGGAGCGTGCCGACAGGGCAGACGCGGGGGCTTTTGGGGCTTAAGGGTGCCCCCCTCCCCCCAATTTCGATCTTTAGTTTTTCTAGGTCGTTCATGTTTTAATTACCGAACGTATTCATATACCCCAATTACAGTCAATTCACGGTTTCTTCACATTTTTAAAAATCATACCTTTGGAAAATCACCCCATGTATGGCGTGTTTGGTGGATTTATAACTATGTTATGTACCACAAACATTTTTTATTTCTGCTAACATAAAAGTTTATCAAAATTATACTTATATTTATTTGAAAATAATAATATTCCATCTATAATTTATATGGGAAAAAGTGAGGAAAGAGGTGTGTTGGTAATGCCTAATAAGGAATAGTTCTTATGCAAAATATAAATACACTGAATGCGTAAGTACACGGTGCATTGCTACTTTGGTGAAACTTCCTAGATTTAATTAAGCTTTGTTTGTATAAAGCGGAGGAACATCCTGGAAGCAGAACTTCAGCAAGACTTCAGAAAAGTTGGAAGTAACCTTGAATGTGCTATAGCTTTTGACTTTACACTGCAGTGCAGACAGGAGACTACATGCTCATAAGTACGTTACAATTTTAATTCAGCGAAGAATTTGGCAGAATTAATACAGGACGTCAGGTAATTCGGATATAGGGACCTGCACCACACGAATCTATGGTCAAAATTAAGCAGAAAATACAATTTGTTAAAAATGCGTGAGGGCCTTAGTTTACGAGAAAAACCACATTGAAGTAGATAAAATGATTTTNAAAATACAATTTGTTAAAAATGCGTGAGGGCCTTAGTTTACGAGAAAAACCACATTGAAGTAGATAAAATGATTTTACTCCACGTTAATCGCAGCGTACACCATCAGCATACAAAACGTCGAAACGTTATAACATGTGTTAGAATTTTTCTCTGCCCATAACAATGCACTTTTTTCGCATGTTGGATGCATGCAGCTTTGTTACAGTTGTTTTTGGAACTTCCGTGGCTTTTTTCTCGTAGACAAAACGTCTAATGTATTTTTACGTAAGCGTTATGATCTACTTAGTTTTGACCATAGGTTCGTGTAGTGCAGTCCATATTCGCGAATTAACTGACATCCTGTATGTAGGGACACCCTAATATAGCGGAAAGCTTTCATAACCACTTGAATTTCATAACACTTTAGCTCAGATCCACGTTCGTGATTGGATTATTTCCTGTTTTGCGCGTCTCAGGTGTCTGCCCGTGTTTAACAAAACTACACTATCGGAGTTACCCAACTCTGATTGGCCAGTCAAGTAAGAAAATGTCTTCTCGCAGAGAAATGCAGCCAATAAGCAAAAGAAAACTGCTGGTACGCCCGTAGGGTATTGAAGTCCAGCATGTGTTAAAATATAATCGCGAAATTAGGATGTCCCTAGACAGTACTTTCGGAATTTTATTTTTCGAAAACATTAACTATAAATTCCAAGAACCCAGTATGGCAGGAGGAGGTTCCCATTGAGAGGGTCTCCCAGGCTCTCATACATACTCTAAACTTGAATAAGTGAGAATTGAACCAAATCAGTCAAAACAGTGAGAACTGACCACCTGATAATCAGTGCGAGATAACTAATTAATATAGTGGTTGAATTTCACTCATTTATTTGTAATTTCCCAGTGAATGTCATGAATGTCACTGCTATAAATCACTTGTTCCCAGTTAATTTGTTTGATTTGCCTGTCAGCAGTAGCTTATCAACTGACATTCAGAGAATGTTATTTCACTTATTGATATCACTGAATCAGATGTAGAGTGCACCGAGAGGAAAGTTTGTTCCAGTCAACATAACACTTGTTTGTATATGGTCAAAAATATATTTAGTTGTTCCAACGGAATATTTTTTTTTATAAATAAAACTTGTAGAGCAACAAAATTAATTTTGTTCATATAACAAAATACACGCCTGAATAAAAAAATCCTCTGTGTTGGGCTAAAATAAATTAGACTGTCAACAACATATTTTGTTGAATAAACGGTGTATATTTGTTTGGCATCTGATTCGATTACCTTCGTTCGAAATTACTGCTCGAGAGTTTGTTTGTATTTTATGTGACAATTAGTACAGTTTAAGTGTTTTTAGTGCATTTACTAATGCTTTATAATGGTATTAAAATCCCAATAAAACAATTTCAACACGAAACTAAAAAAAATCTGTAAAACTTTAAATATTTATGCACGTTGTTCAGAAATTAAATTGTATGTATTTAAAAACGTTCCAATTTTACCAGTAGTTAGATTAATTTAGGTTAATTGGCGTAGTGGTCTGGCGAAAAATTTCAAGGTTAGAGTCTCGATCGAGCTTTAAATTATCTAGTTTTTAACTGAAAAGGTTTAGGAGCAAAAAAAAAAGTTGTTTTTGCGAACAGAATTTTTGTTTAAGGCAACAAAATAAGAACCACGCAATAATTTGGTTTTAACAAGAAAATAATTCATTGCCCCTATACAATCAATCAATTTAGTTGCGCCAAACAAACTTTGTTTAAACAAAATATTTTTATCAGAGTAAGGAACTCATTGAAATCAGTAGTGTCTACTATAATTTTTTTTAAACTATGGAATATCTGAATGGAAATATTTATTTTAGGACAGAAAATAAATTCGATATTTCGTTGCCGTTCACAAATTTGGTTATTGAAATGTAAATATGTTCATTGAAAAGTGTCAAAGTCATCGAAAATCGCTGTAAGTAGCTCTCTGTTTATGGTACATATTCTTCTATAAAACAGTGTTTTAAACTTTAATGACAATGCTGTACCTTTCCTGAATGGATTATTGTATTGAAACCCTGTAGTCACCGCTTAAAATTCTAAGTAAACACAAAACACGCGAAGCTTGCTTGTGTCTGCTTTCAGCCGGATGCGACCTAGTAACACCGCGTCCTTCTGCCCAGAAATCAATGCAAGTTTTTGTTCAGTCGTACAACCAAAAGCGCGTGCTATAGTCCATTCATGGGTACTTCGAATTTTCTGAAGTCTCTTTAAAGATCTACTTCCAGGCTATTCCTCCGCCTCATGTAAGCAACAACTTAACTTAATCTAGACAATTACGCAACAGGGACAACGCAGTGCATTTGTGCTCACATTGTTTAACCTTTTGCATGAGACCGGTTAAAAATTTTGCATGAGACCTATATTTTTTTACTAGGTATTATCGACACACCTATTTTCTCTGTTTTTTATTAATATAAACTATGCATGAGCTATTAAAATTTATACATTGAATATAAGTAAATTTTTAATTTAACAAAAATATGAAATATTTTTATGCTGACGGAAGCGTAAAAGTCTTATGATAATGACATTCTGGAAACAACTAAACACGTCACAAATGCGAGAATTTTTCTTAAAATATTAAATTTAAAATGTTGAAGATACTGCAAATAGACTGTGGCCAACGTATCGGAGACGAAACACGAAGCGATATCCATTGGTAATGACAGTTCCCGGTTAATTAAACCCTTTTTAAATGAACCTTTGAAAAAAATCTACTTACCTTGTATATGCTACAGTACGTAGACACTGGCACGCAGCCTCCTAGTTAAGTTGGCAGCCAATAAAGAAAATCAGTTCCATGCTTTGACGTTGTAGTGAGAGAGTATTGTTTAAATTTATGGTTACTGAAGTCAAAATTTGTTGTTTTATACTCACAAGAGCACGAATCAATTTATCATTAACACATTTAGTTTCCTAAAATATTTAACGCCTTCGCTCGAATGAAGCATGAATAAAGTGAGACGGTTCGTTGTAATGTTAATTTTACATACGGCAGAAGGATACGAAATGAGGAGAAAAGTAGTTCCTAAGTAGGGTTAACTCAATTAACTCAATTAATGTAACAAATAATGTAACTCAATTAACAATTAACAGCCTATACGTAGGACCAGTGACTTTTCGCGTAAAAATCGGAGCACACAGTAGACTTCAACACTATACACACACATCAGCTGTTGTTATACCTCCATTGGCTGCTGGTGCCGTGTCCGTCTTTGACCAAGCCACTCAGGACTAAGTAACTCCGACACTGAACCTTCGTGATTCGTGCGCAAGCGGTTAACACGGGCCAGAACATTTTTTAGCCAATCAAAGAAGTTGGACGACCCTACAGTGCTTTGAACTATATCTTGTCTCAAAATCTTTTCGCGAAATATCACTGCCCCTACCTATACGAAATCTATGCCAAAGTAAAAAGTTATGCTTTTTCTACATTTCTTACATTTATACAAAATATCATTATTAATAACTTAAAATAGTCTCGCATATCTAAAAACGAACTGCAAAACACAAATAATAAGGAAATTTTACAGCACAGTCTGTTATTTTTAGCGCCGAAGTAAGAAAAAAACAAAAGGTTAGGAATTTATTCCGGTGTTTTGTTTTAAGTAAAACATTTATTAATTTTTTTCGTAGACACGCAACACTTCAAACAGCATACAGCGTGCATCATCAGACTCGCTAAAATCTCGGCGACCAACAAACTTTACTGTTCCTTTTCGATCGAACAATGCGATAAGAGATGTTCGTAATCGCCAAAGCGAAATGATGTGGTGGTTTCTTCGATGCGGGCGTACCCACTCATTGACTAAATGAACGGTAGTCTGGGAACGATACCTGCATCTGATTGGTTACCGCGTGCTGTAAAAATGTCCCTATTGTGTGTGCTGCCTGCTGGTGAATAAGTTATTAGGCACTAATTGGCGAACGGGTTCCGACATGTTGCTGGCAAGTGATGCCGTTTCGCTGCCGTGCACTGGGAACAAAAATGGCTGTAGGGAATATTTAGACTGTAAAAATATGGACTCTTAAAGAAGGACCGGGCGGTGAGCAGGCACCTGCTCCGGTAGTGTCCTGGCAAGACNGACTGTAAAAATATGGACTCTTAAAGAAGGACCGGGCGGTGAGCAGGCACCTGCTCCGGTAGTGTCCTGGCAAGACGTTAGGGGTTCGGTTAATACTCCGGCCAGACCACACGCTTGGTAATCTGAGTACGAGGATCTCAGGCCTTGTGGAAGGGTGCTCTTGATATCAAGTTGGAGCTTCGGGCTTGGTTACCTCAGGTGAATAGCTGGGACACCTGCGTTGAGAAGGCGTGATCCTTCTCCCCTTCCGAGAGGGCGGCCGGAGCGCGGGATGGCCGTAAGGCTAAGAGCGCTACGTTAAAATAACAAAAGTATGGCCAAAAGACTGTATGCATATATATATATATATGTCAAAATATGGACAGTCATTTGAGAAGGGTTGGAGGTACCATCAAAATATTAACATGTAAATAGCAATACCAACATAACGGTTTTTGTATTCCTATCTGTGATTGTATTTGCTAATCTACATATGGTTGCTATAGCAGGGACTACGTCCTTACTACAGAATAGACAGTGCCTCCAACAGAACAACTTCAACACTATCTAGATTGTTCCCGCAACCACTAGGGTTCTGATAACCCAACGGAACGTTCTGTTGCTAGTACTGAACAGTTCTGCAATCGGACTTGAGGGTAGCAGCAATTACATTAACACAATACTAGTTGTTGTGGGAACAATCCAAATTTTGTTGAAGTTGTTCCATGGAGGTACTTTTTTTTTATACCTAGTATAAACGCTATGCTCTGCTGTAGCAACCGTATGGACAGCAGCGAATACAATCACGCCCAGGAAAACAACAAACTGTTCTGTTGGTATTACTATCGAAGTTAACAATATTCAAATGGCACCTTCAACCCACATGGTGACTGTCTCTGTTGTAACAGTCTAGATGGTTCCTGAAACCATATTTTTGTCAGTGTGTGCAACTGGAGTTCACGGTACAAGATGTTTATTCACATCTGTATATTTACCAACTATTTAATGGGGAATTTTATTTGGTCGTAGTAACCTTGTGTTGACATTAAATTCGGAAATTCACCCCGGGTAAGGTAGATTTGTAACATGGTCCAAATATTTGTATGTGAAAAACTTACAGAATAGAATTTATTTCAGAAATTTCGTTACACGTATCTTATTCATTTAACGTAAATTAATATAGTCTTCAATTAAATTGCAAATGAAACAACTTACGTATAGGAAACGACATAAAAATGTNTTTAACGTAAATTAATATAGTCTTCAATTAAATTGCAAATGAAACAACTTACGTATAGGAAACGACATAAAAATGTCATTTTCTGAGAGTCCCTTGCCTGACAATTTTAGTTAATGCGTTTATTGCTGATAAGGTCAATAAAGATGGAATAACTTTCTGTAACCAATATACAATTTCAAAGACGAAAAATATAGCGGGGTGTTTTACATTCTACTCCGCCTGACCAGGATTCATTAGGTATTTCGAAGCCTTCCTGCTCTATATTATAAGCAGATAAAAATCATGAAATGCGCGTCAGCTATGACGGGAACTGGTTGGTGTCTAATAATAAAAGTCTTAAGATATTGGCAACTACAAAAAAGTTTATTTCGCAAATTCCTACTTTCCTATGAAAAAAAAGAACACGTTCTTAAATTTTTCAATAACATTTTATTACAGCGACATCAAAAAAGCTCAATTAAATTAGTCATCAACCACTTACAGTAATAAATCACACTATTAACAGAAGTTTCGTAATTTAAAAGAGTCACTCCATATTGTGTTGTAATGGTAATCAATTTGCTGCACAGAAAACTTGAAGGCAACAGGATCCTGTAATCTCAAATCGGTTTCGCTGCCCTAGAAAAATTGTTCCAACCAAGCAAATTCTTTTGAGAATAACAAAACAGCGTAAAGTACGAAAAGTTGAGCATAAAACAAAAATTTTGTTTGGATTGTACCTAAACGGTGACGAAATGCCTGCGTTGCCTTTGTGACAGTTACACTTTGGGATGAAGAATTAAAATAACACTACGGTTATATTGTTTTACAGCAATGCCAATTCTTTTCGTCCATTAAGATAAGTAAATTGACTAAGGAAATATAAAGGCGCAANNNTTTTTTTTTTTTTTTTTTTTTTTTTTTTTTGCTTTCCCACTGTTTAGGTAACACTTGATTACCTCAAAAAAAAAAAGACAACATCGTTTAAACATAATGAATTTCTTGTGAAGGAATCCACGTTTCTTTCATATAATTACATATCCTAGTTATATAGTTACATACCTCAGTTTTATAGTTTTACATACCTTCATCAATTGTAAAATAAACTTTTATATTGTCATGCATTAAGCCTATTAACTTCCTCTGGTGTTAAGCCTGAACGATTATCAGGGGACGTCTTACAAACTTACTATATCCTAAATAACTTAAATTAACACCCGTGCCTTACCTGGGATTCGAAACCAAAACCTCCCGCACCCAAGACCGGCGGCGCACCAACCGACTGCGCCACGGGAGGTCGGCTGTATAATAAACAAGATTTTAATAGCTTCTACTCGCAATATCTTAGTTCATTGCACTGATCCGCGGACGTCAATACGCAAAGCCACTCCGACGGTTCAACATTCCAATTAGAATAATGACAAAATACAGATTTTATTTTATAATTTTCCCTTTATGAGGGCAGGTTTTAATTAGTACAGCACGGAGACGCCGTCGTGGTCAATTATTAATTAATTTAAGCACCATAGACTGAAACATGCATTATCAAGTTAAGAGTCATTTGTGGCCGTCAAACTTCTGCTTGTTCCACACAATGGCCACGAGTATCGCAACATATTCCTAAACTTTGGTAATCACAGCTCAGTTACTAAACTTTGTGTGAAACTTGGTGCAGGAGAAAGGGGAAGACACCATTACAAAACCTTGTACGCCGTTCAGACATGACAGCACATAAATAACCGTCGTGGCTGGTATGTCTGACAAAAAAAATATATATATCAATCACAATACCGGACATGCTGTTTATTTACCACGGCGTTGCTTGGAAACCAGTTTCGCTGGCGCATTCTCGGGTGAACTATGGGAAGACATGGCTGGAGAAGTTGGTTTCCAAAATGTCTAGCGAGTGTCCGGAATGTGTGTGTAAGGTATTTGGCCTGACCTCGTACAAGCTAGTACAAAGTGTGGTGCTTCGCACTCCAGACTTTAGCGGTCATATAGTCAACTGTAAGTTGTTCGTGTTTGTTAGAGTACTTTTTTTAACCCTTTCCTTTCTCCGTGCATTTTTTTCTTAACGTATACATCAGATGCTCAGAAGAACAGGNGAGGGGGGATAAAAACAAAGTAATAACTTTTCTGATTTGTTTGGCGTTTATGAATTTTTGTAATTTTTTAAATTAATGTTATTTCTGTATTCTCCCGACTGAGACAGTCAAAAAAGGGTCAAACGTAATTTTCATTGTCTATTGTTATATACGTCTACACAATTCGTCGCCATTTTCTTCTTTAAATGCGTACGTAGCTCGAATTTTCGCCAAGCGAAAGTATCTTAGATACGACACGCTCGTATATCACACGAAGTATCGAGCCGCCTGAGCAACAAACAACGTGTCTTAAAACCTCAGTAAAAGGCAGAAAACTTATGTTAATTACGTTGTATGTTCAAGTCTATTAAAGTTGCAGACATTTTCAGTACTTAATCACAAGAATAATTACAACCTTATTTATTACACATTATTGATTACTATAGTAACAATATTAATGGACATAACAAAATGCCCTTTGAAATAACGGTGTAATGCCTTTAGTGCATACAAGAACGTGTGTGACACTTCGTCTGCGATACGAATAAGGAAAATAGTTGTCATAATATTAAATACTTGTACCGAAGTTACCCTAATTCTGTGGCAATTTATATCACACGAAGAAATTCTCATGAGCTTCTAAGAAGCAAACATATTAAAGTATTGCTTCTTACGAGAAAATAATTTTAATATTATGTAAATTGAATGTATGTGCTGATATGGACTTAATTTTACCAGAATACTCAAAACGCAAAACCTAGCTGATGAAAATCAATTTAATGAAACTGCATACCCAAATTTAATCAATAACTCGATTATTCCCAAGATTTTGCTTGGTTAAAGTTCTCCAGCAAAACGCCTTCATTTCAATAAATTAAATGGCTTGACAAAACGCCTCGCAATGTTGTAAAAATGTTAATAACAGCCAAAGAATATTCCAAATGTAGTATCGATCATTTTATAGCGTTATTGGTTTGAAACGAGACACATGTTTAGGAGGTTTTCAACTGTGGCAAACTGGTCACTGGATAGTTAAACGAATAAAAACGCATTCATCAGTGCTCGTAGAACTGAAACATTTTTTAAATTAATATAACAGATTTAAATTGCACAAAGGCACACTGGCTAGATCGTCATATGTATTAGGTGGAATGCCTTGGATTTAGAAGAGCACAATCTCCCATGCATATTGCATATTAAGCAGGCGTCGTTCGTTTCATCGTAAATGCACTCTTCAAGCAAATACACTAGCGACCAATACCGGAAAGTTTCAAGTTTTCTACGTGAAAATCCGGCAGTGTTATTACATCCATCCAACAGATAGCAGCACTTCTGTTTAACAGCACATTCCATTGATATTAATGATACAATACCAACATGGCGGATATGAAGGAGAAAATTTTTCTTTTTGGAAAGTTTATCTAACCATGGCCAAAATGTAAACAATGAAAACTAATTTCTGATGTGTCAAAATGTTTTAAAAGTAGAAAATTGTTACAAGCAAATGCTAATGATATGTAAATTTTTTAATATGTCTGAATATATAAAGACAATAACACCTCTCGCCACTAGGTTATTGTTCGCACATCCGCTTGTGTTTTTTGTAATCAGCTGTCCGGTATTTGCCTCTTGCGTATTTGCTTCAAGCACAGACAAGAGAAGTACATAGAAGAGAAATGGCGTAGTGGTTCCTCTTATGTAAGTGTACCTGCATCGTGGCTCCACGAGGCTCTGGGAATGGGCCGTGAGTCTGGTTGCGAAACGTTCGCTATTGGCTGGTTTGCCCGTTGGCAAGTAAGTTACGAGGAGCTGATGGGTGAATGGCGATCTGACATGTTGCTGGCCAGTGACGAAAATTTGCTGGCACGTGCTGCTGGCGTTCGCGAAATAAGCTGCTATTTCAGCTCTGTAATCTCAACTACTCTGTGCTTTAATATAACAGAAGAAAAACAACCCACATAGCACTGGATATCCACCGGATATCCTAGTTATATCTACAATATCTAAAAGTATTCTAAGTCCTACAGTGAATCTCCAGTGTATATCCTTTGGCTATCCAGTAGTGGATACCAGTTTGGACCACTTACTGGATATCCATTAGATATTAAGAAACCAGCAATGGCTATTACTCATGGTAAGTGACTTAACCTAAAAACATCAGTGGGAAATCCAAAATATCTATATCATATTTTGGCAGCCTTTTGGACGCAACTTTGCCATTCCTGGATGTCGCTGGATATTCTGAATGTCAGGTAGTGACATCCACTAGTTATTCTTTGAAGGTCTGTGTGCAATAAGGGAGAGTGCACTAGTACTGAATGTGCAGAAACAGTATCATTTTGGCGACTTTAGAATGTAAAACACGGGCTTCAAAAAGGGTATGTTTATTTTTCCTATGATGTAAAAATCATGTAAGTTTATTATTCCAGCCGGATTAGAGCTTCATTGTCAAAGCATGGTTAAATGTGGAATGATAACAAGTATGCGATAACAGAGTGAGTGCTCTTAAATTAGTTAACGTTGAAGTTGTATGCATGTTGAAGAGTTTTTAAAGCAATATAAAAAAATATGTATATTTATGAAGCGTCATTTTATGCAAGGTCAACGTTAAAAGTGTGTGAATGAAAACCAACACGTGGATTTTGATTTTTAACTCTCATCTTGGGAATTCCTGGTTATTGAAGTCCAAGAAATTTTTTTTCCTACTATGGGGTTGCATACTACCAACTCAGTATTACGCTTTTTACGTTCCCTGTTTCTAATAAGTATAAATATTTCTAACGTTTTGTTAAGTTTTATTAGCTACATGATTACATTTTGTCAGTAAAATGCCGCTCAGAACGAAACACAACCTCCCGATTGCAAATGAAGATTTCTTACCACATTAAAAATGAAGGAGTTCAGATATAAGTGTATTTAATTATAGTTTGGGCGTCTCTTAATCAAAGATTATAAAAAATAGAGTCGAAATTCGCAATATGAACAACAGAACAAACTCTTGATGTTCTAACAAGAATTTCAATTAGGCATACGAGTTAAAATTTTTCGTTTAAATTTAAAATGTCTCCAATATTCTGAAAATTTATCCAAAGCTGGAGTACTTTCTTATTTATTATCTTTTGGCATAAATTCACAAGGGAATATTTCAGAAACGGTGGATTAAAAATATTGTTCAACATATAATGCCATTAAATTATTCACGACTTTGCATGAAAATATTTGTACTAATTTTTTCGGTAAATTAATTATAAAAAATTTACTCAACCTTCAGTTTTATTCTTGAAGTCGTGTTAGCTGTTATAANATTTTTTCGGTAAATTAATTATAAAAAATTTACTCAACCTTCAGTTTTATTCTTGAAGTCGTGTTAGCTGTTATAAACTATTATTAAGGTTTCGTTCAAGCGCATAAAACTACTTAAAAACACCGCAAAACTATTAAAAACCCCATGTGATCCTCGGGAGGACCACTTCACGCTCGCTCACATGTAAATCGAGCATTACAGCCCCTCGTTGAAAGAGTGACCTTGCTCTCAGCCAAAGTTTGATAAAACATTTTGTACTGCAGGAATTCTACATGCAAGGGGNGCATAATCCAGCATTCACTGGCGGCCTTTGTGCGAGAGTTGGGCCTGCCCTACAGCGCGCGCAGTTGGACTAGACAGTAGTTCCCAAGAGAGTAGTCCACTACGAGCATCATCATCGCGGTAGAGGACTGTATGTGTACATTTTTTTAGGTACTCCATTGAAGTGTCCACTAATTCTCGAGAGTTCCTAGAGAACTCTACTGCAATACCTAATTACGAAGAACTATTCTGTAAGATGGGGCCGCGATGGTGTAGTGGTTAGACTACTTGCTTCCCACCAAGGCTCCCAGATTTTCGCATGTGGGAATCGCGCCATACGGGTGCCACTGGTCGATGGGTTTTCTCGGGGATCTCCTGTTTCCCACACTCCTTCATACCATACGCTACTCCATACTCACCTCGCTTCACCCTCGTTGGCTCTTAAGATATCGATGTTAACAGCCGTCCAAATCTCTTCACTCACCTTATTCTGTAAGCTGTTTTCCTGTCGTGATATTTTGCTAACCTTTCGGTTGCAGTCTACCGGAACTGTTATCAAAGTGGTACTACCGACCTCGATGTGTTTCAAAAGCATACGAAATTCTTTCTAGTACCCTCACAAGTACTTAAGTACACAAATGAAAGTATCGCACTACGTCACACCAATAGCAGTTGGTTGAGAGAGAGTGTGAAAAAGGGGGGAAGGAGAGAGAGAGACACACAGAGAGAGAGAGAGAGAGAGAATGGAGAGTTTTGGGCGGCTTTTAACAACGGGTACTTCAGAGTCAATGAGGGTGAAGAGTGGCGTGTGTCGAGCAGCACCGGAATGCAAGGATGGGGGGAAAAAGACATCCCCGAGAAAACTGACCGACCAACGGCATCGTCCGTCACGATCCCCACGTGCGAGAGTCCGAGAGTGACTTCGACGGGAATCGGACGCGGTTCACTTTGGTGGGAGNATCCGTCACGATCCCCACGTGCGAGAGTCCGAGAGTGACTTCGACGGGAATCGGACGCGGTTCACTTTGGTGGGAGGCGAGCTCTCCAGCCACTACGCCACCGTGGTCCCTTATAAACGTTGGTTATCACGGTTCTTTGTAAGGTATATCGATTTTTTTTACAGGCCAGCGCTTGTTGAAGTTTAGTGATGCCATGCTTACCTCGGCAGAATTTCTTCTACTCCACGAACTCACACAGACAATACGGTGAACATTATAATAATTTCCACAATCCATTTTACTTTTATATTAATATTAGGGACTATGTTAAAGGCACCTGTTTGGTAAACTAGGCAATATGCTTGTATAAATAAATTAAATAATTAAAATGACTTTAAAGTCATGGGAAAACTCAAACGTCCATAAAAAGCTAATATTATAACAACCACTGCACACGCCATAAAAATAGCGGCACTGCCCAGAGAAACATCGGAACGCCCTCGGCCAATCAGCGCCTGGTAACATACTTACCATCCGCCAGCACAGTTAATAGACAGGGAAAGAAAAATTTCTTTAAAAATGTCTTAAAAGACCTGCAGGCTAAACACAACTGTCTTATGTATTTTTGAGCCCCAGTTTTCTGTTCATTGTGCGCTGTTACAATTTGTATAGGACGTTCATTGTTACTTCACACTTTTCTGAAGCCCTGTTNGTTTTCTGTTCATTGTGCGCTGTTACAATTTGTATAGGACGTTCATTGTTACTTCACACTTTTCTGAAGCCCTGTTAAAGTGTTACTTTCAATCTCTGCTTCCCTGGCCTGCACGTTCACCTGATATGTCGCCCATAGTACATTTCTGCGATATGGTTGGTCGGCGAGTTGTTCATCATGATCCTCCAGCAACCACTGCTGATNGTTTTCTGTTCATTGTGCGCTGTTACAATTTGTATAGGACGTTCATTGTTACTTCACACTTTTCTGAAGCCCTGTTGAAGTGTTACTTTCAATCTCTGCTTCCCTGGCCTGCACGTTCACCTGATATATCGCCCATAGTACATTTCTGCGATATGGTTGGTCGGCGAGTTGTTCATCATGATCCTCCAGCAACCACTGCTGATNGTCGCCCATAGTACATTTCTGCGATATGGTTGGTCGGCGAGTTGTTCATCATGATCCTCCAGCAACCACTGCTGATGCTTTGTGGACTCGCATACAAACCGCATGGAGGGAGATTCCCCAGGTACATATCCAGGTCCTCTTTTATTCCACGCCTTTGGAGTCGACGAGGCATAATGGCAGTTGCTTTCACTTCGTTTGAAGGCTCTTCACTGACTGAGCTTGGCGTAACGCTGGCCTTTCAGGTCACACACGGGAGGGCGCTGCTGGGCCAACGTGTAGGCCATCTCTCTGCAATCGTAATCCCTTATTGCTGATACACTTTTCTACACATCCTCCGAGTTTGAATTCATTCGAGCCATTATTTCTAGGCGTTGCAATTTTCACAAACAATAGCGTATCTGTTGGCAGCAGCTAGTCTCGGCTTGTTTTCGTGTATGTTTTTAATGCCGATCTTTGAGAAACCAATAGTCTAACCAGAACCCGTCTAAATAATATTAGCAACGAAAGCGTGCAAGAGCAGGTAGGCAAAATTAATAATTATTCTTCACAGTGCAACCACATTGACTATTTACTGCTATCATCGTACGCACATATGGTCAGATGGTAGCTTGCTCACAACTTCTGCTCGAAATGTCGCCCACTACTGACTGCGTANCATCGTACGCACATATGGTCAGATGGTAGCTTGCTCACAACTTCTGCTCGAAATGTCGCCCACTACTGACTGCGTAGATTTTACCGCCATGCATTTTATGGAGAAGCGCTATTGCACAACATGTTTAGTCATAAATATTTGATAAGTTTTGGAAATTACATACCTTATATGTTTTTTCAAAATTTTCGCTTGATGCGAGGGATGATGGTACAAATGTCACTGTTTCTGTGCATATAGCAGGTCACAAATACACTTTTTGGCTAGTTACCAGGCAGATACTGCATTTTTCGTATGAATTACTGTTTTTTTTGGTGTTGTAACAGTTACACTGTCTTTATCTACTGCATGGCTTTATCAACTTCATGTTGCGGAGTTAATGTTCACAGAGAGAGTTCGTTGTTTAAAGGGAAAATCAATGCTAAATAAATTACTTGTAAATGCATCAATTACAAATATAAGTGTTTAAAACAAAAATTATTCTACGTAGAAATTTTTGCCAATATTTACGTTTAATATTTTTTTCTAAAACATAAAGTTAAANCATCGTACGCACATATGGTCAGATGGTAGCTTGCTCACAACTTCTGCTCGAAATGTCGCCCACTACTGACTGCGTATATTTTACCGCCATGCATTTTATGGAGAAGCGCTATTGCACAACATGTTTAGTCATAAATATTTGATAAGTTTTGGAAATTACATACCTTATATGTTTTTTCAAAATTTTCGCTTGATGCGAGGGATGATGGTACAAATGTCACTGTTTCTGTGCATATAGCAGGTCACAAATACACTTTTTGGCTAGTTACCAGGCAGATACTGCATTTTTCGTATGAATTACTGTTTTTTTTGGTGTTGTAACAGTTACACTGTCTTTATCTACTGCATGGCTTTATCAACTTCATGTTGCGGAGTTAATGTTCACAGAGAGAGTTCGTTGTTTAAAGGGAAAATCAATGCTAAATAAATTACTTGTCAATGCATCAATTAAAAATATAAGTGTTTGAAACAAAAATTATTCTACGTAGAAATTTTTGCCAATATTTACGTTTAATATTTTTTTCTAAAACATAAAGTTAAAANAAACAAAAATTATTCTACGTAGAAATTTTTGCCAATATTTACGTTTAATATTTTTTTCTAAAACATAAAGTTAAAAACTACATTTTACAAAAACTATGAATGAATAATTTTGTTTTTAAATTTTCAATGTAGCGGTATTTTCTGAGAAAGTCGCGTTGAATTAATTTTTGTTTGAAAGAGTTATCTTTAAAACTGATGCATTGAAAAGGAATTTCTGTAACTATTTTTCCCCATTTAAACTCCACGGCGGCAGGCTTGGTAGGCTGTGCCTAACAATGTTTTCTCCATTTTAAAAATATTTTGCGGTTTTGTGATACAATATCGTTAACAATTTGATAAAAATATCAAATCAGTTTTAAAATAACTCTCGCATACTATTTTAGTAGATTTGCAAGCATTTTAGCCTTAANTGATAAAAATATCAAATCAGTTTTAAAATAACTCTCGCATACTATTTTAGTAGATTTGCAAGCATTTTAGCCTTAACATTTTTGCAAAAAAAGTTAAAGAACTATACGAGTACAATGTTATATTTCAGCTGGAGTGTATTTTCAAGTTTTAGGAACACCATGAAGAAATTTCTTTGAAGTGTGTTATTTTGTTCGTTTACGATTTAGGGTTTAACTTCTGGCTATTTTTTATTTAAATTTAATTGTAAAACTTAAAATAAAATTATGGCTGAACCACCAGAAGAAATTCCATGACATTTCTTCGTGTTATTCTAATAACATTAACAATTAATTTGAACTGTAGCCAAATATGATTGTTATGCTACGTAAAAATTTTATATCTGTATGCCAGTACATATAAATTATAAATTCCTGTATTTTACGTTATTANTCTGTATGCCAGTACATATAAATTATAAATTCCTGTATTTTACGTTATTAACTTCTGTAAATTAATACCCTATGTTTTTTATACGTTTATCAAAGTACTGCTTGATGTAATAAAACAGATTTATAAAATAACATAAAAATTATAAAATCATTTTTGGCACTTGAACACCCTTAAGGCTCCCGTCTACCTGGCGCTTAAACTGCGTAGAAGAGTGTTTAAAAAAATTACACGTTTTTCTATGAAACTATTTAACCTGCGTTCAATGTACTTATCTACGAAAAGAACACGCACTTCAGATGAGGGCTGCTGAGTGATTTTGAGACGTCATGCACAGATCACTCCAACATTATTTTTAATGTTGTTTTTTTTTCAAGGCTCTGTATCTCGAAATATATGCGCCAGATACATAAAAAAAGTGTTCAAGGGCGCTGCACTGAGCATTGCCACACACTTGCCACCAATAAAANTGATAAAAATATCAAATCAGTTTTAAAATAACTCTCGCATACTATTTTAGTAGATTTGCAAGCATTTTAGCCTTAAGATTTTTGCAAAAAAAGTTAAAGAACTATACGAGTACAATGTTATATTTCAGCTGGAGTGTATTTTCAAGTTTTAGGAACACCACGAAGAAATTTCTTTGAAGTGTGTTATTTTGTTCGTTTACGATTTAGGGTTTAACTTCTGGCTATTTTTTATTTAAATTTAATTGTAAAACTTAAAATAAAATTATGGCTGAACCACCAGAAGAAATTCCATGACATTTCTTCGTGTTATTCTAATAACATTAACAATTAATTTGAACTGTAGCCAAATATGATTGTTATGCTACGTAAAAATTTTATATCTGTATGCCAGTACATATAAATTATAAATTCCTGTATTTTACGTTATTAACTTCTGTAAATTAATACCCCATGTTTTTATACGTTTATCAAAGTACTGCTTGATGTAATAAAACAGATTTATAAAATAACATAAAAATTATAAAATCATTTTTGGCACTTGAACACCCTTAAGGCTCCCGTCTACCTGGCGCTTAAACTGCGTAGAAGAGTGTTAAAAAAAATTACACGTTTTTCTATGAAACTATTTAACCTGCGTCCAATGTACTTATCTACGAAAAGAACACGCACTTCAGATGAGGGCTGCTGAGTGATTTTGAGACGTCATGCACAGATCACTCCAACATTATTTTAAATGTTGTTTTTTTTTTCAAGGCTATGTATCTCTAAAAATATGCGCCAGATACATAAAAAAAGTGTTCAAGGGCGCTGCACTGAGCATTGCCACACACTTGCCACCAATAAAATGATAGGGTCACCGCTGAAAGCCGCACAGGTACACAGCCAAAAACACTGCACGTCAGTTCAGAGCCTTTCGCTTAGTAGCGATGGAACACTTGATGCCCGTGGCAGAGTCGCCCTTATCGCTTTCGCGCTTCTCGGCCTCGGAATCTGAAAATAGTTCCAATGTAAGCCAGCCCCTTAATCGTAAGCGTTTGATGTCATCCATTTTAATACTGTGACCAGTGCAACCTATCTGTTTAAAAAGCTTTTCTATGCGCTTCCCCAAACGCAAAGACCATCCACGATCGCTCAAATCCGACAAAATCTACATCAGCATGTCGAGACTGGCCAGTCACCGACAAGTTCAACACGACCGCAGAATAGGAAAACACACAGAAGTGAAACAACGGTAGCAGTCTTTTTGACGTGGGCGCACCCATTCTCTGATTGGCTGCGCTAGGAACTGAGAACTGGTTTTGTACTTTATTGATTATTAAATTATGTAAAATATTCCCTGTTGGCTGGTCTGCCTGTTGGCAAGTACGTGCCTGTGTTAACCAGGTTTTGATTGGCAAACGGTGGTCTGTAATTTTGTTTCTCTGCCCTGTGCTGTGCTAGTTCGCGGTACAAGCGGCGATTTCACATCTGTACTTATACGTATTCTGTGTTAGTGGTACGACTATTACGGGCGGTACCATGCGGCACGCAGCAGCACGCACAGTGCACTGAGAAAAAAAAAATGTATGGTTGCAGGAACCATCTATACTGTTAAAATTGGGACGACCATGTCTGAAGGGCTGCAGATACCATCTAAATGTTGTTAACATAGATAGTAATAACAACATAACTCTTTGTGGTTTTCGCACGCAGAAAAAGATTTGTTGAATCGAACAAAGTTTATTTGGCCCAAAATAATTAGTTAATCACATAGGAACAACGAATATTTTGTTGTTGAAACTAAATTATTTTCTTTTGTTTTTATTTGGTTGACCCAAAACAAATATTTGGTTGGTCTAACTAAATATTTGTTTGGCCTAACTAAATAATTTATTTGACTCTATGTAGATTAAAAGAGTTTCGGTCAATATAATAAAACTATAAGTCTAACCGAGATCGTTCTCACCCGAGAGCTACGCCGTAGTAACCTCAGCTAAAGTGACTACCGATATAACATAACTGTTTTTAAATACATTCATTTCGAAGACTGGGTCAACGTGTGCAAATAATTATTGTTTTGCAGCTTTACTTTTTAGTTTCCTGTTGAACTTGTTTCACTAAAATGTTTATACGATTACTAAGCGTTAATAAACCCACTAACAAGAGTGTTACTATCCTAATTAAAAAAAAAATCTAAACAAATACTTGTGCTGTATTTTCGAAAAAGGGCCATCACATGTGTGGCCGAACCAACTTATTGTTGATTAAACTAAACATTTTGTTGATAAGCCAATCGCTTTTAATCTAATAGAGACGTTTCGTTAATTCAGGCAAATATTTTGTTAAACGAACCAAATTAATTTTTCTGCTTTTCAAGTTGTGTTTACCCAACAAAATATTTTTTTGGGTATATGTTGTTTATAACAACATCTGCCAAAAAAAGTATGTCTAAAGCCAAGAACAACTAGCGTGTTTTCAAGGACATTTGGAATGAGCGAAATTTCCGAAAAAACAATTTGTGACAACTGTTGAGTGAAACATTGACGAAAATATATTTTATTGTCTACGAAACAAGTCATGTGGGTACAAGAAAATGAATAAATACAGTGTACTTGAAAAGCGGAGTCTCCATATGTTTGCAGGTCTACAGGAATGTGTCAATTCGAGATACAATTTTTTTTTTACTCCTTGTAAATTCCGGAGTTTATATTTTCCGTTTATTTCAATTTTCCGTCGCCACACGACATCCTCCTCTGCAGTATCATCTCGAAAGTTCTTTTCTTTGGTGCACGTAAAATAAAGCTGTTGCAGATCGTAAAGGTCTCGTCCTCAGCCGACGTTTACCCGAACCGTTCCTAACGTCCACTGGCATTCTCCGTAAGGTGATCTCTTGCGGACACGAGACTGGAGATATGAAATTCTTCTGGGACGAACGCGGAGACACGACGCTTGGTCAACCCGACACGAGCCATCCTCCCCCCCCCCCNTCTCTCCCTCGTGTATAATTCGCAGCCGTGTAGAATAAACTTCGTACTACGTGGTTTTCAGATAATTTTTACCATGTTAAAAATGTTATAATAGGCTGTTCACGGTAAACTGAGCATTTTTGAAAGCCTAGCTTAAGGTTTCCTTCGATGCGCGTTGTGTATCATTGCACCTTATGTAAAATTTACATTGTAATGGGCCTGATCACTTTATCCATGCAGCCGCGGTGTCTGAGTGGTTAGAACTGCTCGCCTTCGACCAAGGCGAACCGGGTTCAATCCCCGGCCGGGTCACTCTCGGCCTTTCGCGAGTGGGAATCTTGTCGGACGATGCAGCTGGTTGCCGGGTTTTCTTAGGAATCACCCGTTTCGCCCGCCCTTGCATTCCGGCACTCCTCCATTCTCTCCTCATTTCACCATCATCGGCTCTCAAGACCTCGTTGTTGAGGGCCGCCCAACTCTCTCAACGTAACTAAACAATTTATTCATGCGTCGGTCAAGTAGAGTTATGAAATTATAAAAAAAATAGTAAATAATTTACAAATATGCTAATTTTTACACTTAGATGCATTAAGAAACAGAAAGCAGCAAAAGTCATTTCCGTAGCCATAAATGTTTACACATCACTTTTAATCCAAAGTGAAGACGTGGTAATATTTTCCCTCTATCATTACCAACTTCACTGGGCGCACACCTGTTAGTGTGTCAGTAAAAATATGAGCAAGTAGGAGCCGTGGCATTTTTCAAAGGTTGATTTCAAAACTGCTTAAATACCCGTGAACAGCCTATAATATTTTGTGAGCCAGTATGTCACCTATAGGGCGGGTCTCATCCATAAACTAAAGATGAGTTAGACTGCTTATTCGTCTTCTGTGCATGTACCCTACATTGACCTACCCCAATCATACACAACTGTCAAAGTCACATGGTCAATACTGATGAACGTGTTTGTTTATATTTTGATTCTTAAATGAAAAGCTCTGTTATGTTAGTAAAACACTTTAACCAATCTGAATTTAATCACGCTGCATTACAAATTGTTTAGAGGAAGTGTAGAATTATACCAAAGCACTTGTTTACTAAACAGTATTCTAACCTAAAATTCTATCCACGCTGTTTTCGCAAGTCGTATTGGCAGAAAAATAGTTCAATGTTAGGACACAGAGACTGTTTGTGCGCAGCCACCGAGATCGGTCTACCTCAACTTTAGTCTATGGTCTCATCACGGCTGAGCACATCTAAATGTTCTTCGTAAAATTGGGACTCATTTGTCTTCTTAAATGAAGTGCGCCTTGCCAAGCTTGTAGGCTCAGTTTGTCTAATGGAAAGTTCAGGGTTCTGCTTCGTGAAAGCAGTAAACCAATCAGGACCAGCACACTTGTTGGATATCCACGAATCGGGAACACGTACACCAAATGATGCACCACATTCATAGGCAAGCTTACGCACCTCTTTTGGTGCGAGGCCAAATATAATTTGAGATCTTCGCTTGAGGTATTCACACAATTGGCTTTCTTGTTCTGCCGTAAAAACACGACACGTTTGCTGGTGACCAGTGCTAACATGGTTGGGTGTTTCATGTTCTCTAATTTGGCATTAGTTCCTTTTCTTAAGTTTCTGTTGATATCGTGACAGTGTAGAGAAATGTATATCAAATTCATTTGAAATTTTTTTGACCGAATACTTACGTGAATCAGGATTATCCATGGCGAGTTTGGATGCTGTCTCCATTATACCTGGCGGAGCCTTCCCACCTTTTGTTTTCCTTTCGTACGTCCACATTTTCGCTGAAACAGATGGAAATTATATAGATGATTTGTTGGTATTCACCGGTTCCTTTGATTATTTAAGATTCCTAGTCTAATAAACAATTACAGACCTATTTTTAAAAGGAAATTATTATTGTGCTGTTAACAAAATAAAGTAATATGAGTGATATTACACACATCCAGTAATAAGTCAGGCGATACAGCTATTAAAATGCAAAAAAAATTAAGTACAGCACTTGGGGCAAGTTGCAACATAGTTGGAGCAAGATGCAACACAGTTGGGACAAGTTCCAACACAGTTGGGGCAAGTTGTAACACAGTTGGGGCAAGTTGCAACACAGTTGGGGCAAGTTGTAACACAGTTGGGGCAAGTTGCAACACAGCTGGGGCAATTTGCAACACATTTGGAGCAAATTGCAACACAGTTGGAGCAAGTTGCAACAGAGTTGGGGCCAGTTGCAACAGACTGTTGCAACTTGCCCCGATGCAGTACTTGTAGAATTTGACAGAATTTTCGACTCCTACCTTTGTAGATACGTGATCGCTATACAACACAAACAAGTATGAAGGTTTGCACTATTAGTTACCATAGAGGGTTTATTACTTACCTCAAACTACTAAAAGCCACAACACGTTTAGTTGAACACTGCACATATTACTTTTATGTACGAGAAGAGGTTATAACTCTCTGCGCTCCCAACCAGTCTGTTGAAATGCCACGGGAGTTTGGCATAAGATCTCTGCCACATAGCACCTGCCGAGTGGCACCACTGTCGCGTTGTAGATTGCGTGGTTATGGGCAGTGTTGCAACTTACCCCTGTTGCAACTAGCCCCGGTTTCCACTACAATATTAATACTGTAACTTTGTATAATAACACCAAAATAACTGTACCGTAGATATAACAGTTATAGTAGATCATTACTGCCAAAAATATTATGCTATGCAAGTATGAAAAAACCATTACCTGTAATTTCTGTAATAAATAATTTAAAGAATATTTTCACTTCATAAATACGAAAAAGTTAACATTGCCACAAACATAACTCGACAAAAGTTTGTAGCATTAAACAGTTCAACGAATTTGAACCATATTGTGTTTTAAAACTTTCATGAAGTTGTAAGTTTACACTGAAGAGCCAAAAAAACTGGTACTCCTGCCTAATATCGTGTAGGGCCCCCCGAGCACGCAGAAGTGCCGCAAGACGACGTGGCATGGACTCGACTAATATTTGAAGGTATGCAGGAAGCAATTCACACCATGAATCCTGATTGGTAGTCCACAAATCCAATATGCACCAATTTGAGAAAGGGTTACACGTCTGTCACGTTTAATGATTCTCGTCAGTCATCGTTTTTTGTCCCGTTATTTCACGATCTTTTTCAGGCTGCAGTGATGTCGAATATGTGATGTTTTACCGGATTACCGATATTCACGGTACACTCGTGAAATGGCCGTACGCGAACATCTAAATGTTATCACTACCTCGGAGATGCTATGTCCCATCTCTCGTGCGCCGACTATAACACCACGTTCAAACTCACTTAAATCTTGATAACCTGCCATTGTAGCAGCAGTAACCGATCTAGCTGCCGACCGCATCGCGTTACTCTGATTGGTTCCATAACTCTGTACACCTATACCAGTTTTTTTGGCTCTTCAGTGTAGTTCACTTGAATTGTAGTAAATACATTGTTCGAATACCTGGGAAGAAACATCAGTTAACATATATTTAATTTCATTCTGTGGTTACTTTTCTTCGAAGGTATTTTATTCACGTAGCATCTGTTCACGCCCACATAATTCCTGCAAACGAAACCTGCGCCCATGCAGCCTCAAGAGTGCGCTCATTTACTATGTCCATGACTGTATGTGATTGTCTGCAACTATGGATATTTATATACTATAGTTTGCATATTCCTTCAGAAGATCAGCAATAATGTGCATTGTTCACGTAACATTCGTAAACTTAATGTATAAAAAATTCTATTGCCATTGCTGCTGTATAGTCGCTGCTCTGATTCGCTGAAACAGAATCACAGAACTGTCCTGTAGTCACTTTTGCGCTTATAGCTTATTTATGTATACATACAGGATGTTTTCGTTATAAGTAAAATTTTGAGGGATGATAGAGAAGGAAAAAATAAACGAAATTAGATAGGGAATGGTGGTCAGGAAATGTCTTAGTCAAAAGTTATAGTCGGAAAACGTGGCGAAGCGAAAGTTGAACATCCTGTACTGTTTTATTGACATCATCATACAAACCACGATCAGATTAATCAGTTTCACGGGAGATGTTCTAATTGGTGACCCACATAATCCATGCAGGCATGACAGCGTCGCAAGAGGTTCTGACGCATTCGTTGTAACATCGCTGGCGACGTTCTGATGACATCACAAGCAGCAAGGATCCTGGCCAGCAGATCTTCTTAATTAAGTAACGATGTCCCGTAGACAATATTTTTTACCTGACCGCACATGAAAATAATCTATCGGGGTGAGATCAGGCAAACGCACTGACCACGGAACAGGACCTCCTCTCCTTATCCGCCTTTGCAGGTACATCTCTATACAACCGTTCGGCTTTCCTGCTGTTTCCATTTGCTTGCCCGTACATAAACACGATATCGGCAAGTTCCTCAACCGTGTACTCCATTTCTGTCTTCACTGTTCACTGGCGAAACACACACAGCAGTATACAAGTAGGTAACAGGCCCCTGGCTTCTTCCACGTCCCATTACACCACTAGTATTGCGTTCGCCTGATCTCACCCCGATATTTCGCCACGTTTATCTCTTACAACTTTTGACTAAGACATTTCCGGCCTGACACTTCCTATCTCATTTCGCTTATTTTGTCCTTCTTCATCATCCATATATATATGTATATATATCCATCCATATATATATATATATATATATATATATATATAGTGGTCCNATATATATAGGGTGGTCCGCCTAACGTGGACATCCTCAAAATTTACGGAACGTTTGCAGATCACGAAATGAGGTTTTCGCTAAATCAAATTACGTATGGGGGCAAGTAATTTGCCGCAATTTCACTATTTGTAACACGTGTATGGACATAAATAATTAAACAACATATGATTTTTCCCCTGGAATCATACATTTATTTCAACGGTATCTGAAGGTACGCGCAAAGAGGAATTCAGCGATATAGCATTTACAATGGAAAGTAACACAAAAACCCCAAGAAATGTTGGGCAAATATGATTCAGTTAAGTAGGCAGGTAGCAAGTAGCAGCAGACCTGTACTCACAGCAGTAAGCAAGCAACTCATCAGACGGGAAATACCATCGGCTGCATGAGATCCGTCAATGTGCCCCACCTCACGTCGAAATGCTGTGACGATGTCTGCCTCATAGCTGGCATCGAACCGTGGACAACATCGGAGACTACTTCGAAGGATGTTAAACAGCTCGTACATGTACCCGTTCAAATTAGTATATAGAGTTTGTACGATAATATATCAATTAAATGGAGGTTTCAAGCAGCCACGGTTGTCTATGTTCCTTGCCGGACATTCCTGCATCCATACCCCATGTGGTGTCCCCTTTAAAACGTACTTGTCGTACGCTTTCATCTGTACATAGTAAATTTCCTGTGTTGGGTAGTTTTCGGTAGATAAACAATAGTAACCATGACTTCTGAATAAGTCCTCGTGTAAATACACATACACACACACTCACTCCGTGAACCAGAATTAATTTGCCTACCCACAGGGCTAAAAATGGGAGCGCAAAATGAAGAGAATGATATAAGGTATCCGGGGCCGCAAACTTTCCCTTTCTCTATAAACGTAATAATGAAATTAAAAGGGCAGGTACGCAACAAGATTAATTCCAGGCGTAAAGGACACAAGCGTAGAGGTGAGATTGAATGCTGGTAAGTCAGCGTGTGCCTGCAGAAGGTTGAGTACAAACATGACAGGCTTTGCGCGAACAGAGATGGCAGTCTTGCACCTTGTGTGTGGCAAACTCCACAGTTGGTCACGGGCAGCAGGGGGCGTTGTATCGACTGCGATGTCCATCCTTCCCGCGCGACATTTATACGGATACATAACAAATCGCTCTACCTGTAATACATTCCTTGTTATAATACGCACACCACTGGATGCAAATATCACGCGTCTGTATTACATTGAAACCCTGTTGCCAAAAAATATCTTGTTCAAGAGAACAGATAGTTTCCCGGTGAAAACTACAATGCATATATTCGTAATGTTAGAAATTACACGCTCCCGTATTTAAAACTACCATATTGAGGAGTGGAAATAAAACAATTTTGTTCTGTTTTCTACAAAACCTCTGTGATTAATAAATAAGAATGTCAAAAAATAAAAGTTACAATTGTATTCACAAAAATGGGAATATCACCTTATCGGACCGTGCGAGGTGGTTCGGTCGTTAAACTTTGGACTTGCATTCGGGAGGACCTGGGTTCAAATCGCGGTTCAGCCATCCTAGTTTCCGTTTTCCATGGTTTCTTGAAATCACTCCATTCGAATGCTGGGATTGTTCATGACTTCAGGTCATGGCCTATACATTCCCCGTTCCTGTTTATCTCAGCAACTCGCTCCGTCTCTAATGATCTCTTCGTTGACATGACGTTAAGCCCAACCAACCTACTACCTTATTGGCACCGAGAATCAAACCTGCACCCTTTCCGTTATCCCCCCAATCCTTTAACCTCGAGACCAAATAATTTTAACAAGACTGTAGGTTTTTTAAATTGTGAGTCACGTGTCGGTATTATCTTAAGCAAGGCCAGTTTGACGTAATATCTTGGGAATAATTGTGGTTAGCGATTTATAGAATTACTGCATTTCACGACGGCATTGGAAGTCTGCAGGTGGCTACACATTTGCAAAATTACAGTACCAATTTTACAGATATATTGTTTTTTGACCGTGCTTAGGGACAACACTTACTGGAATTACATACCTGAAAAATATCGCTACAGTCTGTTATGTTAGTTACAAGGAAGACTGGGCAGGGAAATGCTCATAGCTGCCTGATCCCATAAGCCTATCTTCCATAGGAAAGTAAAAATAAATGGTAGTTTAGTTTACTCCATTCGAAAGTACGTATTAACGAAACACCATTGGTAAACACACTGGCTTGTTTTGAGTAAAACATCCAAGGATATAATAATTTGCAATTTTATCTTTGTGATTTAACATCACTCCCGGTAGGTACCCAATTTTTTATTCTATATTTACTACAAATATGGTTTTATGAAGTTACAGAGTTTTACTTTTACAAGGGATATTATTGTTTTTTTTTTATGTCTTAGTGCACAAATAAAATCTTAGTGAAATATAAACAAATTTTTCAGTGTGTTGCAAGCAAGAAGCGAGGTACCCATTTGGCGCACAACGCATGACGTGAGCTATAGGCTGAGTTCTAAATGGCTGATGTAAGCTCGGTAAAAACCAAGAGAAACAAAGGGAAAAACTGCGCCCCAAGCTAGCAACAGTTCTTCATCCATCACCGGGAAGCAGCACAGACTTTTGCGACGTAGGGTAGCAAAGTGGCGCAAGGTAAATAGGAGCNTAAAAAAAAAGGTGAAGCCCGGGAAAAGATGGAAAGCAGGACCCACCTCTTTTGCTTGCGAAATCCTCCCCCGATGGAAGGAGAAAGAGCGGCCGGGGTTAGGGGGCGTATGTAAGCTTCTTTTACGAAGGCAGAGAGGATGGGACATCGTCGGCAGAATGAAAGGGTATGGTCCTCTCGGAAACTGCGGGGCTGAAGAGCGACGTAGGAAACCGCCTGAGAAAGCTGCCTCTACAACGAAAAAAAAAAAAAAAAAAAAAAAAAAAAAAAAAAAAAAAAAAAGAAACATTGTAGTTTTTGTGTTACGAAAACGATACAAAGATTTAATCAATGAAAATACGGTTGAAGTCCATTCATGTGGTTACCTCTATCTTTCCTGAATCCCTGCTCATGTTCTAATTCCGGTATATTCCTCCGCCTCACGCAAACAAAGCTTAACCAAGTATAGAAAATTACACCAAAGGGACAACGCACCGCATTCATGCACTATGAGTGTAATAATATTTTCTATAACAAATATTTATTACTAGGCATTACCAACACACCTATTGTCTCCCGGTTATATTCTTATTAATTATAAATTTAATATTTTAATTTATAAATTATATATAAGATGAAGCACAATTTGATTTATGTAAGGTACTTTCATATTAACAGAAATATAAAACGCTTGTGATTCATGCCATATTTAGTAAACAACCAAACACGTCATATATAAAAGTGATTTTTCGAAAGTTTGATTCAAAAAGTGTAAAGAAACCGCGAATACACTATAATTAACATTTTGTAGGAGGTTTCCTATTATTGGAGTTGAACTACCTGCGACCGAGCGAGGTGTGCGAAGTGGTAAATACTGAGACTCGCATCCGGGAGGACACCGGTTCCATTATCGGTCTGATATCCTGATTTCGGTTTTCCATGGTTTCCCGAGATCACTCCAAACGAATACATTAATAGCTCCTTATTACAGGCCGTTGCCGATTTCTCCCCTGCTCCTGATTCTTGGAGCAACTTTATCCATGTGTAATTATCTTGCTGTTAACATACGTATATAAATACTTACCTTGAATACCCTGTAAGTTAGTTTCGCAATGTCAAGAAAGTTATGTTTTGCTTTCTCTACTGTACATATTTGGTATACAGGATATGACAAGCAATCCTGTGACGCGTGCCACATACTGCTAGTATTCTGAAGTGCCGCTGTCTAAACACCCCCCACCATCTTAAACCCGCATACTCAATCTAGGGCCCCCAGAAGACACGTTGCCGCGAGGCCGGCTGGCCCGGGGGGCGGACAGGCGATTGAGAGGCGTGAAAAAATGGACACCCGCTGGAAAATGCCGAGGTAAGCTAGTGGTCCACCGACGAGGGATCTCCGGGATTAAGAACGTGGGAAGGCTGGTGGCGGATAGAATATCGCCGACGCACCCTGAATGAGATGCGTGGGAAGGCGGGTAACGTCTGGAAGTGTTACAGAGGCGTCTATAGTGGAGATACGTGAGAAAAGGCTGACAGTGACAGGTGGAAACACCATGCCCCCCCTCCCCGAGTGAGACGCATGAGAAATGCCGATGGGGTCTGGCGGTGATGCCGAGGGGCTCTGGGTGAGACACATGGGAAACGCTGATGGTGTCAGGGGTGTCGCCGAGGAGAGTTTAAAAGTCAAGTGCGTGGAAAGGAGGGAGTCAGTGATGGAGAGTCAGTTGTGGAGAGTCGTCGCAGAGGCAGGAGAGTCAGCCTCGAAGGAGAACGCCAGCTGTGTCCACCACGCCGATGATACCCAGCCCCCAATAGGAAATACAGCTAAGTACCAGCGTTCGCTGCTCAAGGAGCCAGGGAGTCCCCAAATTCGCCCTTAAGGCCCCCAACTTGATTTTCGCTTAATAAATCTGCTTTATTAACACCACTTATAAATACGTTATTGCTTCCACACCCCGAATCCATTGGAAGGAGAGATTACCGCCTCAAGATACCAACCGCACCGAAGCCGCATCAGTCGCAGACCCGCCTCTCCCCTGGTAAGAACAATAGCACCCCCCAGTCCCTCCCGATCACAGAGGACCATTGGTAAGAAAGATTACAATCTGCCTCCAAAATTCGCCTCCCGATGAAGCTTTGCCCTTACGGCTACAGAGAGAAAACAGACGAAACATTGCCCTAGGTTTCAACCCTCGACACCCAAGGCGCCCGTAGTCTACGCCAGAGATGTAACTCGCACCCTATGAACAGCCTTGTATATCACAGGGAGTGAGTAGCGTCAAGTTATTTTGGCAGCCAACGTGGGGTGAAGTGAATTCTGAGTATACAGAAGGAAAGAACCAGATTACAAAATACCCGAAAGAAGGGGTCTCGCCCCTACCGAGCTAGCCAGAATGAAAGAGACTTTGGGGAGTCTAGAACAAAACCCAGTGTAGCACAATAACCTATTAGCCCAAGACGAGTCGAGTGTACTAGGTCGACAGACTAGGGATTCCTAAAGAAGGTGGGAAAAGAGTATGGAGGATACATGTATCAGAATAGCACAGTAGTGGAGTGATGCGAGAACCGAGGGAACACAAGCCTAAGGAACCCGAAATAACCTCCGGACGAGGAATGTGGGAAGAGGGGAAGATATCCTGTACGAAAGTCACCAACTGGAGCAATGCAGTGCTCCACTTTGTCGCGGAACAGGACTGTACACAGTCTGATGCAGCCACTGCCCACAGTGATATTGTTATCAGAGTATTGGCTGGCCCGGCACGTTCCGACCGGCGGAAGGGACAGGATACAGCTGATGTAATTGCCGAGAACATCAGACGTGTTGTGACCTACTTAATTGCCCAGGATGCAATACACTCCGGACCAAATGTGCTACATGTTCACCGACAGTGCACAATATTGGTTTAGTACGGCCCGACGATGCTAATAATACCAGAAGTATGGCATACTATTGCGAGGTATACCAAAGACTAGGGAAATGGGAATGCCCTTCAAACCCAGGCCGAGCCCCCGATAGTCGATTAGAACAGGAGCAGAGAATACCCGAGGCGATAGTACTGCCCGAATTTTCAGGAAGGCCCCCATGAAGACCCGGAGCTTTTCATAAATAATTGTGAGCACGAGTTCAAGGCCGGTGGGTTTCCCAACAAGCGGTGGGTGCTAAAGGCACGATACCAGTTAAAGGGCCCCGCCCTTATCTGGAGGAATAGGTATGGCGAATTTTTAACGACCTGGAAACAGTTGGCTACCTGCCTGAACAATAAGTTCGCTGGGGAAGACGTACTCACCGCATTGCGGACAGAGTTTTACATGCAGAAGCAGCGAAATCAGAAGGAGGCGGAAATATTTATTAGGAGGAAAGCGCAGATGTATTCCTGAATCGCAACCGAAGGAACAGAGGCAGAGAGCATGAACATCATTATGAAATTATTGATATCAGCCATACGAAGTGCCCTTCGACACCTACGAGTGACGCGAATAGAGGAATTAGTAGAGAGAGCGAGCGAAGCAGAACTAGATAACCAAGAACAGGAGAAGACAGATGTGTCAACACGCCTGATACCTGCCCCCCATCCATCCACCCAGCGCGAACATCAAAGAATGACAGGCCTGCCAGGAGCGAAGAGGGGAAATTCTTGCCGAAGTGTTGGCATTGCCCCAAGAGGCACCTACATCGCGACTGCCCCACAGTGAAAACCCGCATAGCCGCCGCTAGGGAGAAAGCCACCATAGTTGCGCCCTTGAGATAAGGAAGTGGGAGCCGGGAAACTCTGCGGGGGGCATCGAGTCACCTGTCGCCCCCGGAATAAGTGAAATGGAGAAACCAATTCAAACATTAAGCGATCTGAGACCTAGAGCACACGCCCCTTGGATCGAGGTCCGGATCAATAACAACAATCTTAAGGCAGTTCTGGACACTGCCGCACCCATACATTTCATACAAAGCCAGCTGCTAACATCCAAACAGAAAAACCGGATGAAGAAAAACTCCCGAATAATTAAAATGGCTGTCTGAGTCACGACTAACCATAGAAGGAATTTTTGCGTTGGCAGTGTCCACGAGTGAGGAAACAGTAAAAAAATAATTAATTTGTGCACTGCATTTAGTGGAAGAGATTATCCTCGGGAAACCTTGGCTAACAAACCAAAGTTGCATAATCGACTGTAGACAACAGCACCTATGTTTAGACAAGCAGTATAGGATAGCCATAAACTGGGAACCCCCCAGTAAACCCACAAAAACCACAATAAATGCTGCCCCCTCTCCTCCAAAACTACCACAGCTGGATAACATGGAGCTACAGTTAATTAAGTTCCGCGAAAGCAAGGATCTGTTACGAGACCAACAGCAGGCCGACCCCGAATTACAGGAGATAATGAGGGTATATCCAGACTGGTATGAAGGAAGAGATACCATAATCTGTGTGAGAATGCATGCACAAACAGATCAGTGGAAAATTTGGGTCCCCACGAGCTACGAACCAGTATCTGCGAGCACCACCATGATCACCCCCATGCAGGACATCCGGGTTTTCACGAGACCTTAAGGGCCTTGACCAACATATACACATTGCAAGGAATCAGACAGGATGCTAGAGGATACGTCGCCCGATGTCGGACTTGTTGTGAAAACAAAGCCTACCCAATACCGAAGATGCGATACACACCCCATCGGCCGAAAACGCCATGGACCCATATAGCCGCCAATATCATGGGCCCCTACCCACGCACACACCGAGGAAAGAGATACCTCCTAGTCGTGACAGACCAGTTTTCCCGGTGGACAGAAGCATTCCCGTTACCCAATCAGGAGGAAACCACGAATATCTGAGGGGTTTTTCCCCGATGGGGATATCCGACATGTGTGTTGACAGACAATGGATCCCAGTTTACAGGCATAAAGTGGACGAAAGCCTGCGAGACAGGAGGGGGGGGGGCTGAAAGCTGGGCGACTCCAGCCTACCACCCACAGGCTAACCCTACCGAATGCCGGAACCAGGAGTTGAAAAACAGCATACACATAAAAATGGCCCCAATCATACACAATGGGACGTGCAGCTCCCTGAAATCCTGTATACATTGCGATGCCGGCACAATGACACCATTGGAACTCCTCCCAGCCATCTGATACTGGGATACAACCTCCGACGACCCAGGGAGTAAAAGTGGGAAACCGAGCATACAGAACTTCCCGCTCCCGAAGAAATAAGAAGAGCAGCGATCCGGAGAACAGGGGCATCTCGGTGAAACCAAAAACGATATATCCAGTGTAAGTACCCAGAACAAGCAACCATCTGATGCCACTTGCCCGATGGTAGTCACGTATTACTACGCAACCATCCTTTAAGCCGAGCCAGTGACAAATTCTGTGCGGGATTTGTGTCTAAATGAGAAGGGCCGTATGAAGTAGTACAGCGACAAGGAAATGTGTATTGGGCGGAGGACGAGATGGGCAAAATGCGGAAGGTGGTAAGGAACCAGACACACCCTATACCCGAACCCCACACCAATTAGCCCAAAGAAAATACAAGTACTCTCCAGAACAGGCCCCTGCCTGACCGAGGGTTCGATGCCGAAGATAAATAACCGGAAGCCAAACCAGAGAGGGGACAGCTTGACGAATTACTCCCCCTTGCACCACCCGACGAAGGAGAAGTAGGGAGTCTGGCCCCACAGTGGGGACTAAGAAAACGGCAACAAGACTACTTAGGAAAGAACCTATGTTCGTCAGCTATGGGTAATGAGACCCCAGTGTATTCCAGTAGTACCCCTGGGACCCCAGCACTGTCACAGAGGGACGACCCAGAGGAAAACCTCAGTAGGCCATTAGACCACCAGATGGTGGACAATGATGTAGAGATAAAGGGCAAAAGCGATAAAGCCGCACAGCCCCCAGTACCGCAACTCCAATGTGCTATCTCAGTCAGAGTCCCAAAGACACCTGAGCAACAACGCTGGCCGATAACGGTACTCTGGGTGCCAGTAAGACCCTCTTACCAGACCGAAAGTACGCAGGAACGAGAAGAATCGAGTGAAAGAAGATGGGCAAGCGAGCAAGAATGGGCGAGCGAGAGTGTAAGTGCGAGCGGGAGAGACTGTGAGAGCGGACGTGGAAAGGGAGAGCGAGGAAGTGAATGGAGGCAGGAAGCGAACGAGGAAGAGAAATTAGGTGGAAGCGAACGAGCAGGGGAGAGAGAGTGGGGAATGAAACGAGTCGTGTGTATGGGACAACACCAAGACGCCCCTTATGATTAACACCAACGGGGAACCGAACCAAACAAATATAGAAGAAGAAGCAAGGAAGTACCATGGGACCACAGCCAACCCGAGGACGAGAGTTCGCAGCAGTCTGGAAATGGCCGCAGGACACCAGGGCGAGAGGATGGCGACGCAGCCCTCCGCCCCGCACGCTGTCCGGATCACAGTGTGGGGAGAGGCGCCCCCTAATCAGACGAAGAACGAGGCCAGGAGAATCCAGCCTTGGTGTACCTGGCGAGAGCGAGAGCCGAATTGTAGAACTTATTTTTACCAGTGTGTACTATGTGTTAAGTTTAGGGATCCAGGCCATAAGCCAAATTGTAAAGTTTTATTTTTACCAGCTTGTACTATGTGTTTTTCTTGTGCCCCTCCACCCCTTAAGACTGCTAGTGTAAGCCGCAAAAATGGCATGAAATTAGTTTTGAACTCAGGAACAGAGTTTACAGTCTAGTAAGATAGGAGTGTTTTTCCTTTGAACGGCCTGCATTCCACCCGTAACATTAAAAAGAAACCCATGTCACTACATGTAACTGCTGCCAGGCAGCTTGCCAATTACCAGCCTTCCGCCACACAAACCTATTTACCGTTGTTCAAGAAAGCCTCCGCCTTACCAGGGTGGCAAAAGCAGAGAAGACATAATAAGTTAAAATTACTGTGATCAGGATGGATCACTTAGGGCATGTAGTGATACAAAGGTTGAACTATATATAATCATGTAAGTGAGTCCAAGACGATTTTGTTTCTGCAGAGCCCAGGTTAAAGATCCCCTTAACAGCCAGACCTGCACAATTGGATACCTAGCTGAGGTGCGCGACCTTGAGCGGCGGCCGACTGGACTAGGTCGAGAGGGAAGAAGAGAGAGAGAGAAGAAGATAAGTTACACTAGTAGCCTGGCACACCACGCTAGAAGCAGCGAGCGCGTGGTGGAGGGCAGAATAACCCACAGAAGAGTAGCAAGCCTCTGCAACCGAGAGCCGACGCGATGACAGTTGTGCCAGGGCCGCACCACCCAGGGAGGAATTGACATGTGCCGCATACTGCTAGTATTTTGAAGCGCCTCTGTCACCCCTGCCATCTTAAACCAGAATCCCCAATCTAGGTACCCCAGGAGACACGTTGCCGCGAGGCCAGCTGGCCCGGGGGGCGGACAGGCAGTTGAAAGGCGTGACGAAATGAACATGCGTGGGGGAAAATGCCAAGGTAAGCTAGCAGTTAGCCGACGAGGGATCTCCGGAATGAAGAATGTGGGAACCCGGGCGGCGGCTAGACTATCGCCAATGCACCCTGAATGAGATGCGTGGGAAGGAGGGTGGCATCTGGAAGTGTCACAGTGACGCCTATAGTCGAGATATGAGAGAAAAGGCTAACAGTGACGGGCGGAATCGTTGCGGCCCCCCTCCCCGAGTGAGACGCATGAGAAATGCTGACAGGGTCTGGCAGTGATGCTGAGGCGCCCTGAGTGAGATGCGTGGGAAACACTGACAGGGTCAGGGGTGTCGCTGAGGAGAGGTTAAAAGTCAAGTGCGGGGAAAGGAGGGATTCAGTGATGGAGAGTCAGTCGTAGAGAGTCGTCGCAGAGGTCGGAGAGTCAGCCCCGAAAGAGGACGCAAGCTGTGTCCACGCCAACGAGACCCATCAGAGAGATCGCGAAGGGCCGCCCAGCTGGCCAGACCTCAACCTACTGCTGGAACAACCTCATCAGGAAATACAGCTGAGTGCCAGTGTTCGCCACTCAAGGAACCTTTGAGTCTCCAAATTTACCCTTAAGGCCCCCAACTTGCTTGGTACAGACTCGGACAGTGTGAATTTAGCTTAATAAATCTGCTTTATTAACACCATTTATAAATACGTTATTGCTTCCACCCCCCTAATCCATTGGATGGAGTAATCACCGCCTCAAGATACCACCCGCACCGAAGCCGCATCAATCGCAGACCCGCATCTCCCCCCTGTTGAGAACAAGAGCCCCTCCCCAATGCAGAGGAACACTTGGTAAGAAAGATTACAATCCGCCTCCAAAATTCGCCTCCCAACGAAGCTTTGCCCTTACAGCTACAGAGAGAAAACAGACGAAACATTGCCCTATGTTTCAACCCTCGACACCCAAGGAGCCCGTAGTCTGCCCCAGAGAAGTAACTCGCACCCTACGAACCATTCTGTATATCACAGGGAGTGAGTAGCGTCACCTGGTAGTGGACTTTTGGAAATATGTTTTTTTTTGTCGTGCTCTTTGTACACTGGAGCCTCAGCTAATTGTATATTAGTTCCTACTCCAGTTAATATAGCCAGTTTTAAAGACCATTCTCACGTTGGAGTTATCAGTGAGGCCATTGCGCTAACTTAGTCTTATCGTTGTTTTCAGATATCTCTAGATCGCACAGCAATGTATTCACGTCGAATTACGAGTAAAGTGAAGTTAAAGTTTCCATGTAAAGAATTGAACCAAACTCAACGTAGTCAGGCAATCATATTCAATGAAACAATTTTTTTATCTTTGGTTTTTTGTATTAATTTGTATTACTAGCAACTTCTATTTCTGGCATATACTGTGTTGCGGCGCTAGTAGAACACCATAAGATCATAATGGAAGTTAAACTTTTAATTTAGCTTGCGAGTGTTTGAGTAAATTAACAATTTGAAGTAAACTTAGGCATCAGTTTTGGCGAAATACCAAATTTTTATTGGCACATACATACAAATATTATCAATATCATAACAATCGCTCGTATGCAAATTTAGTGAATGTTTAAATATGCAAATGTAAACCTACAGAGTGGGGTTTAATTTATCCGACAAACTTCGTGCGGCGATTTCTTGTGCAAAGTAAGGTGGGGGACACTTTATACCTTAAATTAATATCAAAGGAGATATAAATCCTTGAAAATAGAGTTTTTAAACTCTATTTTAAACGATGTCGCTGGTAAAACAGGAGACATCTCACATGAAGAAGAAATCGATGGCGAGAAACCATTGATGGGAAATAACGTAACTGGCCATGGATTACCTGACGTTGAAGCTAGCCAAGACGATCCACCTTTCACATTAGCCATTGTCAAACTAAGCCTCTCGGCTGACCCCCCCCCCAAATTGCTTACAATATATTTGTATGCGAGCCCTATGACGTAATATTGACTTTGAACCAATCGTATTACACCATTAATACATTGTTCGGACATCGACAAGCCAATCACCGATTTTCCACATGATTGCAGCTGGCCAATCACATGCATGCATTGAGACATCACATGCAGGCAGGTAGGCAGGCTTTAGGTGCTTATCGTATATATATATATAATATATATATATATATATATATATATATATACGAACCACACAAACAGCCCGGTGCTGATTGCGGTGCATGCGATGCTGATGGTATGTGTGGTGCCAAGTGTGGTGCTGATTGTGGTGCACGTGGTGCTGGTTGTGGTGTGTGTGGGGCTGATTGTGGTGCATGTGATGATGATTGTGATGTGTGTTGGGCTGATTGTGGTGCATGTGGTGCTGATTGTGGTACATTTGGTGCTGATTGTGATGCTGATTGTGGCGCATGTGGTGGTGATTTTGGTGTGTGCATCGCTAAGTGTGGTGCTAAGTGTATTGCACGTGGGTCGCTAGTTAAAATAAACTCCCCCTGTTAAAAAATATGATTATAGTCCTACCTCCAAAGCTGAAAGGTGGACATTTTATTTAATAATCACGATCTAAAAAGTATATATCCAGTTCCCTCGATATATTAAATATCTTCCTGGATAAACTGTAGCAATACAGCAGGCTGCCACCACCCTTCGCTATTGGTCGGTGCACAACATGGACTTTGTATTGAACAATGCAGCACCACGGCAGGCTCCCACCATGCTTCCCAATTGGTCGTTGTGAGACTGAACATTGTACAGATAGTCCGTGAAAATTATTTTAAAAAAAGCTGATATAATCTAGAAACGCACCTGCTTCGTTACATTCTGTCTTGTGAAATTGCTGTGTATGATTCCGAGTGCTTCTCCTCTATTATTTCCTTGAGTCTATCAACAAGTTCATTCGAGTCTGCGGGAAATAGGTAGCCTGTATTCTCAGCGTCTTCTGCCTTCTTCATGTCACTTGTTGCAGCAAATGTGTTGGAGGGGTGTGTCAGTGCATCCAGAAAATAGCCATCATCGTCTTAAGCACTATCACTGTCTTCATATTCATTTTCATCAATGCTCTCTTCATGATCATCTTCCCATTCTGTTTTGTATTGTATATTAAGTTTGCTTTGCTTTGTAGCAGGAGTTGTATGCTCATCAGTATTTATAGCCAACGACCGTTTATTTTGAAGTTTGTCCGACTTCACGCGAAAGTCTTGCAAGTGTACATTCCACACAAACCGACTCTACTGCACTCATTACTTCTTTGGCATTAACTGTCTTATCATAATCGCCTGTCGAATCGGTATTCATCGATGTAGCAAGAGTTATTGCGGACAACACTTGCTGACTTCCAGTAGACCAATCCTTTCAGATCTATGTATGTTCTTTCAATGTATCACCTTGCACAAACTGCATGGGACCAACATCGTAATGCTTCATCGCACGAAAATGACTCTTCGTACAGACCGTTGTCTCATGCCGACGAGCATTTTGACCATAGGTGAAAACTCGATAGCAAAATCGGCACTGGTGACAACCAGTTAGCGATGATGCAGGTCGCGTCTTCATGATCGCTGCGGTCAAAGGCAGGCCTTCATATTCGCTATTCATCTTCGTGGCATGACGAGAGAGCGCTTCCAAATCGATGTTCGCCTTACGGTGTCAGAACGTCAACTGTAATTTCTTCTATATAAATGCGGTTATTTTTTAGCTTAGCTTGTGCCCACAAAAGTCATTCCACCATAAAATTTATATGTAAAAAAATGCGAGAACTCTGAGAAAACCCACATACTCGTTCGCCCTCAGAAGAAAACACACAGATAATTACATAACAATACGGTATTTAAATATGCTTGTAGGCTTATATATAAATATAGAAATTAAAAATAATTTTATGTTATCATATTTATATATATAATTATGTATAAAATGAATTAAAAATAATATTTTATATACATATCTATATATTTGCACATAATTATGTTTGAATAAATTAGAAATTATTTCATATTTCTATATTTATGGATACGTAATTATCTGCGTGTTTTTTCTTTTCTCACTTAGGCCACTAATGTCTCCCAAATATCGTAGAACGTATGTGCTACTCTTACAAATATTTCGCTAGAATTCACTTATTTAAATGTTAAAAAAGTTGTTATAACCTATATTTTATTACTATTTAAGCGTATTTCCATTCTAAACGCTAAAAAGAGCCAATCATGCAAAAATAAATTTATATCAAGCAAAATAATTATAACCTAAGTACTTTAGTTACGTATATAAAATAAAAATTTGTAAAAATCTTTTGAAATATTTATAATAATTGATGCTATCTACATTTATTTCAGCTATAAAAATTATAACTTTCCTGCGCTTGCAAACGAGCATGACAACTATACAAGTAAAATAAATCTAATTTTTATTTTTGGAAGAAATATATATTGGAAAGGAGCATACGTAGCTCTGCGCGAATCTGCTCGGTTATAGTTAAAGTATTGATCATATAAATATTTCCAGTTATGAAATCTATACATTGGGTAAACAAATATATAATATATTGGATGCCTGGGAGTCTGTATTTAAGCAATAAAAAATAGGAAGGATTTTGTTTTTCCTAAAATAAATGGCTGCTGTGAAATTTGTGCTTAATTCTTTTGGTTAACATGAACGTCTAATTCCTGTACGAGATTAATTATTTCCAGTAAATGTTCTGCGAAAAATATGACTGTTTTGCTGAGGCTCCAGCTTCCTTTTATGGAAAAAGCCTCTAATATTCTACTTTAAGCCATAATCTACTTTGGCCCCTGCTGTCGCACACACAGGGGCTTATGAATTTTCTAAGAGTTTTAGCGTTTTAAATAACGAGGACTGTAGAACTAAGCCGTTTGCACACAGCAATATCGCAGCTTTACCCACGGCAACGTCATTCAAAGAGGTTCTTAGAAACTTGACAGACGTGTTTTTCTCCGGCTTGAAAACTTGCTTATGTCGAGTTCCCCGTACATTTTCTCAAATTGGAAGCGCCCCAAGACAGTTTTATCTGGTTGTGACGTGCATTCGAGATTTGTTCTTGGTATACATACAACTTCAAACGTTCACAGCAAGAAATGAAAGTATATGATTTTAAATTTCACGCGATAGAAATTCTGTACTGCAGTTCACTCCGTATACAAAGGAATTATTCACCATACTTTGGAAAGGAGAGTGTGCAACGTCACATTTCTGTGAGTTTTAGTACATTCTCAGTTCTAGAACATTTTAGATTAAGATTCATATTTAAATGTTTAAACGAAATTGCTTAGGGAAATAATGAGTTTTGACCACAGTTGAAAAACAGTAACACCACAATTAAGTTTTAAAAGACGCGATCTGTATTAACTTAGAAATTATTTTGGGACTATAAATTATAATACTATAAAAATATTAAATTTTCCCTAAGAATTATTAAAAAATTCTGTTCTTTTTTAACCATACTAAATTCCAGTTAAATATACTATTAACTTCCTATCCTTAACACAGTAACGTAACTTGGGAGTTAGTTGAATTTATAACTAAACTGGGTTAAAAATTAACACTTAGGTAAAAACGGAATTTTATATACATATTAGATACAATAGTCATTAATATTTAATTAAACATATTCCCTGNATTAAAAAATTCTGTTCTTTTTTAACCATACTAAATTCCAGTTAAATATACTATTAACTTCCTATCCTTAACACAGTAACGTAACTTGGGAGTTAGTTGAATTTATAACTAAACTGGGTTAAAAATTTACACTTAGGTAAAAACGGAATTTTATATACATATTAGATACAATAGTCATTAATATTTAATTAAACATATTCCCTGGAGTTTTACTTTCACTGCTGATGTAGCAATACAGAATAAATAACGTGCTAATTACAAAATGTTTGCTACCGGTTATTATTGTGCCCACACAACATTTGTGTTTTTGGTAGTCGTAATTATTGCACCGGTGTAAAATAAGCAAATCTTTGACATGTTTTTACTAAAAAAAAAAAAAAAAAGTTTAATCAAAATTTTGCAATGTGTCAATTGGAAATATTAAAAATTAGTAGAATTACTTAATGTTGTGAGAGTAAGTAGTCAGTGTGAAAACCACGTGCCAATGAGAAGCACGAGCTTTACCATGGGATACTGTAAGAAGGGTATCTGAAATTTCTCAGCTGCAAAAAAAAGGGGAGCAATAAAGTGTAGAATACAGTAAGGAAGTGTGACGTCCTTTCAACGCATGGTCGGGGATTATTGCATTTTGTTCGCAGCTATCTCGCAGAAGCTCCCACTTGAATCGTTGGGATTTTCGCTGGAGAAAGTTTGGGCGATATTGAAAGCAGGAGGAGAAGAATAGCCGAGAATTTCGTTCGCTCGCACCGACAGCTACGAGAGGCGCAAGGACGAGCGCAGACTCTGCGTGCTCTCAGATTGCCGACATAGAGCCAGATTGCCGATATCCAGACAAGGAAACCCTCCGTATCGACGATTTCGAAACTGTTAATCTCGTCTTTTCACGTCTCCAGAACTTCACGCCGAGTTAAAACTAGTTCTGGCTCTTTGATTTTTGCCTTAAATTATTGCAGATTGGAAATGAACCACGCAATTCCCCATATAGTCTATTCGCGGTTTAATCTCACTTTTCGAATCAAATCTTTGAAAAATCACCTCATGTATGACCTATTTGTTTGTTTCCTAAATATGCAATGTTTCACAAGTGTGTTATACTTGTGTTCTTGAAAGTACCTTATTTTTGATAACAATTAAATTTATTTATATTTTATCTATAAATTATAACATTTAGTTAATAATTAATATGAATTAAAACAGTGAGCAAATATATCAGTTTGGTAATGCCTAGTAAGAAATAGTTCTTATGTAAAGTATTATTACACTGAGTGCGCACGAATGCGGTGCGTTGTCTCATTGATTAATTTTCCGTACTTAGTTAAGCTTTGTTTGCACGAGGCGGAGGAATATCCTGGAAGTAGAACTTTAGCAGGACTTCAGAAACGCGTGAAGTAACCTTGAATGTACTATAGACGGTATGTACATACTATAACTGTGTTTAGGCTGTTCATGTTTGATTGAGCACTTTTGAAAACCCTGCTTAGGATCGACTTTTACTTCCTATTGTGTATCCTTATACCGTAAGTGGAATTAACACTGCCATGGGACTAACTAATTTATTCATGCACCATCAGAGTGCTGTCATAACCGTGGGAATGTTAGCAACGTAAATGTGTTAATAATATGCAAGTTTATACACTAATGTGCACAAAAGAAAAAATACCGTCTTTAGTGGTTATAAATCTGAACATTACATTCACAAAGCAACACCAAGTATTAAACATTTGTATGTAGTTAAGAGCAATATTTAAAAAATTTATATATATTATTTTGAGAGCGGCCATTTTATCTTTTACTGTCCATAACGAATTTAGTGCAGGACTCATTTTGTTTAAGTCATAAAGTTCTCACGAACAACTTAAAAGCAAAGAGGAAAGATATCGCCATGTTTACAAAACACGACGGTAAATGTAAAATCTATATTTATCAAAACCGACTCAGTGGCCCTCTGCGTTAAAGAAAAATGGCTCTTGAAAAAGCATCTGAAACTGAAAAAAAATTTTTTTTACTTCATACGCATTGTGTTCGCCTATATATATTTTTAACAGTTATGTCTATTATGAGTAATGAAATCTCGGGCAGTAATAATATACATGTATCCCTTAAATGAATTTTAACAATATATCTTTCTACTGCAAGGAATTTAATCCAATTAAATTAGGATCAGGCAGGGCAAGGGAACTAGGAGAAATTCACAGACACATACGTACAGACACACACAGCAAGGTGAGATGCCTTAAGATTTTCATTTACAGAGAAATATGTTAAAAGTTAAACTAACAGGTTTTGTCTAGATATGCGGTTCGTCACGAATTTGAAACAAATGTCTCAACTGTGAAATAATTACTGATTTAATCGAATTTTCGACTCCAGGCTGCTGAATATATGACCATAGGCAGTTCACTTTATTATTCATGGGAAGTTCCTTTAACTGTAGATGAGTAAGATTAATTGGTTAATCAATGACTTTAAACAAAATCATTTTAAAGAATTTAAAACACTAGAAAATTATTGAAAGTGAATTTATGAAATAATGTGGTGTAATGTTCTTCTAATGGCAAGAGTTTTCATTAATTGATATTAATATACACAGTTTTGAAAGAAGAAATTTTTGACAGTCTTTATCCAAATAAACCAAACTGTAAGTAAACATAAAACACGCTTGAATATACGAAATATTTAAATATAACGTTCTCCACCGAGCACCGAAGGTCAAGATACGCGATAGGAATCTATATGTAAGTCATTTTAGCTGTTAGAGGACGTCTCTCCCTAGATTCGTTCCTCTTAATCGTTATTTATACTTGTATATTTATTATTATCTCCATTTTACTTGTAAGTGCTGTATTCGGTGCTACTGTACACGACATTTTTGGGCTCCCGTTAGTTGTCTGAAATTGTTGGTTGAATAAAGCTGTTAATATGACTGACCGAGAAAGCAGTGGTTCTTATATTTCGATTACATATTCTCCAGGTTCATTATAGCTACTCGTGAATAAGTCAAGAGATTTGGGCAGCTATTAACATTGAAGTCTTAAGAGCTAAACACGCGAGTTAATTATTTTTTTACTCCGGATATTATTTTTGGCGTTGACCAATGGTCCTGTTTAAATTGGTTAATTGCCAATTACACTGAGAACTGGAAGGTAGTTTTAATAAGTGTTAGGAAAGTACATTTATTTAATTTTATTAAGTTTCATTTAAATACAAGGAAGTATACAAACCTCAAGGAACCGGAATTTATACACTAGAGAACTGTTATAACTTCAAAATTTGCAAATTAATATTTTCCAAATTAAATTACAATGTCTAATATTGTCAGAAGCAATGTTGTTATTTGTTCCTCTTTGTGTTTTTTAGTTATTTTGTAAAAAAAAAAAAAACAACCAAAATCTCACTCTCAACAAATTATTTTGTTGAAACATTTTGCTATACTGGTTGTAGCTGACAATTTTTTGTGACGAAGTACAGGGTGATTCTAAAATCATGGGACAAACATTGAGGGGTGNTACTGGTTGTAGCTGACAATTTTTTGTGACGAAGTACAGGGTGATTCTAAAATCATGGGACAAACATTGAGGGGTGATAGAGCTCACTTAAACAAACAATTATTGTATAGGAATATATGGGCGGAAGTGACGCGTTGAGGCACAAACACAAAAACATAACACATTAACGGAAACATAAAATGTTCATTAGCAGCATACTTAACGAGTGATTCCGTACAGAAAATGTTAAAACAGTTGCTGGAAATGCATCCACCAACAGTCACGCATGCTTGGCGACCTCTACATATGGCGTGATTGGCTGACAATGGTGGCGTGCGTGAAATACCCGGCGTATTTGAATCTGTTCGCCAATCACTCCACCGACGCTACCAAGCTTGCATTACTGTCGGTGGTAGCAGTTTTGAGCAATTATTATAGACATTGCTGTAAAAAGGCATTTAGCGGCGACGTTGTAAATAAACAACGTGTGGCATTTCATGTGTTATTTTTCTGTTTGTGCCTCAACGCGTCACTCCCGCCCAAATATTCCTATACAATAATTGTTTGTTTTAGTGAGCTCTACCACCCCTCAATGTTTGTCCCATGATTTTAGAATAATCCTGTATATGTTCGTCTCAGTGAATTCAGGAAGTCTCGATTTGTAGGCGAGTAACCTTGTTAAACAACCGAAACACGCATTATTTTATATTTGTACGAAATTCTGTTAATATTGTTGAAATTAACTACCGAAATGAGATAATTCATATTTAAATAAGATACCGCGAGTTAATCCCAGGAATTTTCAATACCACACTATCATAAGTTTTCGCAATTTTTAAAAAATGCCCAAAACATGATCATTTTTTTATATTTTCTATGTTCCGCAGTATAAGAATTTTTTTAAATAATACGTTTTACTAAATAAACCTTATAATTGAATTAAAACATGGCCTTTGTTAATTTTTTGCAAATTATTTCGCTTATTTTATTTTTATTTCATAAAAACACTAAAATTGTTATTTTTACATGCCGTTCCGCAAAAATTATGCGATATAAAAATGTTTTATGGGAGAAAAGAGTACTTGTGAGTAATGTCTGCGAATTGAACGGAGTCTCGTACAAATATAAAATAATGCATTTTTTTGAGACAAGCCCTTTTAAGGCTCCCGCCTACCTGGAGCTTTCATCGAAGTTTGAGGCGGGAACGATAAGGGCGACTCTGCCACGCGCATCAAGCGCGCCATCGTCACTAAGCGCAAGGCTCGGGAATGGCACGCAGTGCGGGACTTTCAGCGGTGACGCTGTTAATTTATTTGTAGGAAGTCTGTAAGAAGGTTCAATGCAGGGCACTTGAGTCGTTATACATGTTTCCGACGCGTATATTTTGAAATACAGCGCTTTGTAAAAAGAAAAACGTTTTTAGCCGTTTTGGAGTACTTTGAAATGGTGTTTATAATGTAAGTGACGTCTTCAAAGCGCTCAACAGCCCTCGTATGAAAAGTGTGTTTTTTTTTCGTAGATCATCACAGTGGACGGACGTTTAATATCTTCGTGGAAAAAGGATTATTTCAAACACTCTGCGACGCAGTTCAAGCGCCTACTGGATTCTTGGTTTCTCTAGCTTGTTATCGCTATTGTTTCTAGATTGTTAGTCAACAGTGGTCAATGTTGTGTTATGCCACATACGCTGACACACTTGCTTAGTACATTTAACAAGCCTGCTTGCAAAGGTAAGAAAGCAATCATTTATTTAGGGAATTTATCCATTATATTACGAGGTTATCACCACAGAAGGAGACACTNGCTTGTAAAGGTAAGAAAGCAATCATTTATTTAGGGAATTTATCCATTATATTACGAGGTTATCACCACAGAAGGAGACACTACTATCCAAGGAAGGTGTACCGTAATATTATAAGTGTAAATTACGATGTCGACAAGGATGACACAAGTTGGTGTCGCAAGGTCGTCAGTGTTGAAGAAAGTTATGTTCTTCTGACATACCTGTTTCGTTTTGGTCTTCAAGGTATAACAGCGAAAATCAGGTAATGGTGTTTCGGAAATATGTTNACCAGGTAATGGTGTTTTGGAAATATGTTTTTTTTCGGAAGCATCACAATACTCCGAATCCTTCTTTCACTGATTTGTCTTCATTTGATTTACGTGAAGTAATTTTCTGGAAGACTATACCTTTACATGAAACTGTTTATAATCAGTCGTCTGTCATCAGTTTCTATTCGTCGCCTGCATTGTTTTCTCGTAAGAAACCCAAGTTTGAATTAGGTGACGAAATATGGGTGTAACTTTTATTATTACTTGTACATAACAAACATCAGCATTAAGACATGACATATTAAACAATGATAAAATAATATCACAGAAAATTATTTAACACACAAACTTTATACACAAACTATATTATATAATTATAATACAACATAACCGAATAACTACATAAGTACATTGCAGTACTGTACAGGCAGGTAGCCACATTACACTTGCGCCTCTTCCAGGCGCTATTGCTAAAAAACAGCCTNGGTCGTCAGTGTTGAAGAAAGTTATGTTCTTCTGACATACCTGTTTCGTTTTGGTCTTCAAGGTATAACAGCGAAAATCAGGTAATGGTGTTTCGGAAATATGTTTTTTTTCGGAAGCATCACAATACTCCGAATCCTTCTTTCACTGATTTGTCTTCATTTGATTTACGTGACGTCATTTTCTGGAAGACTATACCTTTACATGGAACTGTTTATAATCAGTCGTCTGTCATCGTTTCTATTCGTCGCCTGCATTGTTTTCTCGTAAGAAACCCAAGTTTGAATTAGGTGACGAAATATGGGTGTAACTTTTATTATTACTTGTACATAACAAACATCAACATTAAGACATGACATATTAAACAATGATAAAATAATATCGCACAAAATTATTTAACACACAAACTTTATACACAAACTACATTATATAATTATAATACAACATAACCGAATAACTACATAAGTACATTGCAGTACTGTACAGGCAGGTAGCCACATTACACTTGCGCCTCTTCCAGGCGCTATTGCTAAAAAACAGCCTGATATCTGGGTAGTTCCAAGCGATTTATTGTAGTGAACCTCCCTGCTGGCGCTCGGAGCCAAGCGGTTTATTGAATCAATGTCTCTCCAAATGTGTACATGGACAGTCCTTATAAATATAACGACCCCAAAAGGAGTTTCCCAGGGATTACGTCCAACAAAACCTGCGATTCAATAAACCACTAGCTTCACAGTGCCAGCAAGGGAGGTTCACTACAAAAAATCGCTTGGAACTACCCAGATCGCCGGCAATTTTTTGTCAGTAAATCAGAAAAATCAAACAATTACATGTTATGAATTATATATATATATGTTATGTATATATTGTTTGTATTGATATACGATTTAACCCTATTTGATTATCAATGTTCTCATTTGACTTTAACATTTTGACTAGCTAGCATGTTACGCATCGGTACAGACAATACAAGGGAACTACGAACTCGTATTTACTTCACAATGTTGATTTTGTCCCATTTTGACAGAATTAATATAATGACGTTATTATGAGTTCATAGTTAGGTCCTTATGTCCGTACTGATGTGCATAGGCTGTTCACGGTAAACGGAGCACTTCAGAAAGCCCTGCATATGATCTACTTGTATGCACATTGCTAAGTCTTCCGCCGTACGTAAAATCAACATTGCTATGGGCCTCATAATTTGATTCATGCATCGGTCAAGTGAATCTATCAAGTTATTATAAAATCAAATATTTTCGAAACTTGGTCATTCCCACTCATAAATATGCATTTGAATAAAAGAAAGCAAAATACGTAATTTAAGTGGAGACAAATTTTGACATGGTCGTTTTAATTCAACGTTAAAACATGGAACTACTTCCCATCCATCGTTACCAAATTTCTCTGGGCGCATAGCAGTCAGTGTTCCTTTCAAAGTATTTTCGGTTATGAGCAGTGACATTTTTCTAAGGTTGGTTAAAAAATTCTCCCTTTACAGTGAACAAGCTTCAAGGTCAATAGCTAGTTGTTTATAGAGGTACTTTCGGAGTTTTTTTATATGTAAACAAGTTAGAAAAACGAAGAACCCAATAAGCAGTTCAGAAGGCTACCCTTAAACGAACGTTAACTTGAGCTCTCTCTCTCTCTCTCTCTCTCTCTCTCGTTCAGTTTAGACGCGTGCAGTGGTGCCTGTAGGTGTGAATTTCAAATATGTTCCACGTCTCTCGCACGCGGAGGTAAGGAGAACCGGCAAGCAGCTGATCGTAATGAAAGTCAGACGTCACGTCTTCAAGTAGCTTAAGCTTCCCGAGCTCCACGGAGAGCGTTTACTTGATATTCCCCTGCTTGTTTCATCAGGTTCCAGCGCCGGCGTGTGAAAATCTCACAGAAGTAGCGACGGAAATTAAGAAATTTAATCTTCGGAGCCACTATTTTCTTTCCCCCTCCCGCCCGCTTAGCAGCTCAGCTGAATTTTCTCTCCGAGTAAGCGAAAAATTTGCNTCCACTATTTTCTTTCCCCCTCCCGCCCGCTTAGCAGCTCAGCTGAATTTTCTCTCCGAGTAAGCGAAAAATTTGCAAGGAAAAAATGCAGTCGTATATTCTTTCCTTCTCCCATATAAAATTTCATTTTTATTAAACCTTATATGGTAGGTGCTTATTCGTCTGAATTTAATTTTCTGTAAGGAGTATTATTATGTATAGAGAATAAATAATAAATGTAAAACAGGGACGATGTTTTTTAGTAACACGACTAAAAATGTCCACAGTTTGTTTAATACTATTTCCAAGCAAACATTTCACCAATCACTTTTAAAATGGGAGGTTTTTTTTTTATAATTGACCTTCCACTGTAACATTGCGCATAAACAAGTAATTAAATAACCGTATTTTTCGAGCGGAGTTCGAGAAAGTACGTAAACTCTAGCAGACCGACATGAAAGCCACTTACTTACTTTACACCCGGTGGCTGCACAGTGAAAAAATAAATTGTGTAGTGATGTACACCGATTTTCACTTCTCGTCTTGTAAATGAGTTGAAGTGACGCTATCTGTTGAATGTGGTTAATACGTACAAGTGTAGGGGTAGGTTTAGTGTAACAACGAACCTTACTGCTGCAGGAACGATCTTAATTTGGGTGGTGTAGGTGTAAAATATACTTCGTGCCATCTGCACTGATAATCTCCATAACCAAAGATACGACGAGATTCCGTAACTTATGATCACTGAAAGCATTCCCGTTTATAGTCTGTTCACGGTATATTGACACTTTTTTAATCAAACCACTGAAAAATCACCCCACGTATGACATTGTTGGGTGTTTCCCACATAGACTTTGTATCTCAGGCGTTGTAAACTTCTGTTTATATATCAGTATCTTATTTTTGGTGAAAATGAACTGTTACTTATATTTCATCCAAAAGTTTCAATATTTAATTTTTTTATAGCTATGTATAAAATAAAGAGAAAATAGGTGTGTNACTTATATTTCATCCAAAAGTTTCAATATTTAATTTTTTTATAGCTATGTATAAAATAAAGAGAAAATAGGTGTGTTGGTAAATGCCTAGTAATAAATAGTTCTCACGCAAAATATTATTAAACTGAATGCGCAGAAGTGCAGTACGTAGTCCCTGGGATGTAATTTTCTAGACTTAGTTAAGCTTTGTTTGCACGAAGCGAAGGAATATTCCGGAAGTAGAACTTTAGTAGGACTTCAGAAGAGTTAGGAAGTTACCGTGAGCGAACTTTATGCTATTTATGAACCAAGTAACTATATTTGAACTGTGCACCACCAAGATTATTTAAATTAATTTCTGTACGTTTCAAACGNACTTATATTTCATCCAAAAGTTTCAATATTTAATTTTTTTATAGCTATGTATAAAATAAAGAGAAAATAGGTGTGTCGGCAAATGCCTAGTAATAAATAGTTCTCACGCAAAATATTATTAAACTGAATGCGCAGAAGTGCAGTACGTAGTCCCTGGGATGTAATTTTCTAGACTTAGTTAAGCTTTGTTTGCACGAAGCGAAGGAATATTCCGGAAGTAGAACTTTAGCAGGACTTCAGAAGAGTTAGGAAGTTACCGTGAGCGAACTTTATGCTTTTATGAACCAAGTAACTATATTTGAACTGTGCACCACCAAGATTATTTAAATTAATTTCTGTACGTTTCAAACGGCGGCGTGGTGTAAATGGGGCTGTGGTGT
>NQII01006947.1:0-21320 GCA_002778355.1 Clitarchus hookeri | reverse complement strand
ACCCCCCCCCCCACACACACACATATATATATATATACACATACATATTACAGGGGCTACATTCCAAACGATTTTCTGCGAGAAAATCATTAATCCCCTTCACACTTCTCACACATTTATGAAACTTCGGAGCACAAAATATTAGTGAGTGTAAGTAAAATGGAATGTTCAGTTAATGCGGTGTTAGTTTTGTAGTAATAGTGTTGATACAGATAAACGCGGGAAAAAAACGAACACACTGAACATTTGCCGGGACTACTAATTATTAAGGGGCCTCCTTAGAAAAATATTTTTAAAAGCTTCAAGGCCACGTCTGGCCGTAATTAAATGTTGCAACAGCGATGGAAAATGGCACAAACAACTTCGCGCACATTCTGTTTCCTCAGAATTTCAAGCTGCGACTCCAGGGTTTTAATACAGCAATCTGTTCAGAAAAAAATACAACATTATCGCTATTGTTTTAAACACCGTTTTAAATAAGAATAAATATCGTTAACAGAGGGCTACTTATAGCGATTTTTGTTCATTCTGACAACTTTCAAAGATCCTGTTTATTTTTCAGTGGCCAAATTTATTAATTGGCAACAAAATATCTACTTTCATTTGTGTCACGAAACAAATATTTACATTGAAATATTCCATTTTTTTTGCATTAGAATAGACACAATTGCTTACAATGAGTACCATATTACAACTAGGCAGGGTCCTTAAGAGTAAAAGCTATCTGTATGGTGTTGGGTGTCCGAGNTCCTTAAGAGTAAAAGCTATCTGTATGGTGTTGGGTGTCCGAGGCCTAAGAAACGCGAGAGCGATAAGGGCGACCTATGCATCAGCATTACACACCTCAACAGTCTCTACCTTCAAAGCACTGAATTGGCGCGCAGTCTTTGTCTAGGAAACTCGCCTGTATAAGATTTACAACGATGACCCTGTCAATTTATGAAATAATTAAATTAAAGGCGCGCTTCTCATCCTTATACTGTATTTATATCCCGTGTCATTGTTTCTGTATATAAAAGTGTCTGCAAAGATGCCATTTTTCACTTTCACTTCCAAAAATGCTCATTAGAGAGGGTAGTTGGTTTAAGAACGTAAAATGCTTCTTAAGGCTTAACGTCACCTCTTGTGGAGGAATTATTGGTTTTCTTGCCATAATTTCTGTACAAGAGTATTTGTCGAGTATTCCTGGCTACAGGAAACTTAAATTTTACAAGTTATTTAATATAATTTTTCTACTTAATGTTAACACTTCTTGTTACTTGGAGGTTACAAAAAAAAACCGGAAAATATTGATAATTTTAAACTTTTTATTATGCCGCCAGTGACAAAATTTTACTTTGATAGTTCATATTTCATGCCTGTCCTGCAGATAAAGGCAAATAACTTAACTTCTTAAGTAGTATATTTTTATAATTTAACTTCACGTAAACTTATATCAGCAGGAAATTACAAAATCCCCTACAGTATACTACGCCGAGCCTTAAGTGGTATCACTCATGTACGTATTGTAATATTACAATAAAAGTTTTTAAAAAATTTATTATTTTTTGAATTATGAAACTTCTACTTTACCAATTAACTTAAACGGTAGATATTTCAGTTCCTGTTTGTAATATATGGGCGCCATTTGACATTTTGTTCCTATGTATATATGTTAAATAAAATAAAAATTGTCTATGAAAGTATAATAATATTTGCCAGCGTTAGAAAAAGTCAGTTAAAGCTAAAGATCATATGCACAGTCAAGTACCAATAAATAACTCTCNAATATTTGCCAGCGTTAGAAAAAGTCAGTTAAAGCTAAAGATCATATGCACAGTCAAGTACCAATAAATAACTCTCTAACGAATAAAACCATTAACTGAGAAATACGTAGCACAAAATAAAGAAGCCCCACTTAACAAATCCGCCGTTATTAGTGAATTCATTTTAAAACAACCCCATAACATCTACCAGCAGCCGAATATCATCGAAAACAACACTTAATGCTGCACTTGAATAGAAAACGAAGATGAAATGAAATACCTAGTGAAAAATTACAATACACAGGAACGTATCTAGCGAGGCACGTCTTCCAACGTTCAAACTGGCTTACAAATAAAATTTCCCAAACGCGGAAAAGTCTTGATGTACCTCGGCAACGTCTGTTACATTACAGTGTATTTAGACTTTTGTACACTGAGGCGACACAAGTCATGGAATTCCTCCTAATATCGTGTCGAACCTTCTTTTTCCCGGCGAAGTGCAGCAACTCGACGTGGCATGGACTTGACAAGTCGTTGGAAGTCCCCGGCAGAAATATTGAGCCATGCTACGTCTATAGACGCCCATAATTGCGAAAGTGTTGCCACTGCAGGAGTTTGTGCACGAACTGACTTCTCAATTATGTCCCATAAATGTTCGATGGGATTCATGTCGGGCGATCTTGGTGGCCAAATCATTCGCTAGAATTGTCCAGAATGATCTTCAAACCAATCGCGAACAGTTGTGGCCTGGTGACATGGCGCATTTTCATCCATAACAATTCCATCGTTGTTTGGGTACATGAAGTCCATGAATGGCTGCAAGTGGTCTCCAAGTAGCTGAACATTACCCTCTCCAGTCAATGATCGGTTCAGTTGGACCAGAGGACCCAGTCCATTCCATGTAAAAACAGCCCATCCCATTATGGAGCCACCACCAGTTTGCACAGTTCCTTGTTGACAACTTGGGTCCATGGATTCGTGGGGTATGCGCCACACTCGAACCCTACCATCAGCTCTTACCAACTGAAATCGGGACTCATCTGACCAAGCCCCGGTTTTCCAGTCGTCTAGGGTCCAAACGATATGGTCACGAGCCCAGAAGAGGCGCTGCAGGCGATGTCGTGCTGTTAGTAAAGGCACTTGTGTCGGTCTTCTGCTGGCATAGCCCAGTACAGCCAAAGTTCACTGCACTATCATAGTGGACACGTCCGTCGTACGTCCCACATTGATTCCTGCGGTTATTTCACGCAGTGTTGCGTGTCTGTTAACACTGACCATTCTGCGCACACGTCGTTGGTCTCGGTCATTAAGTGCAGGCGGTCGGCCACTGCGTTGTCCATGGTGGGAGGTTATGTCTGAAATTAGGTATTCTCGGCACACTCTTGACACTGTAGATCTCGGAATGTTGATATTCCCTAACCATTTCCGAAATGGAATGTCCCATGCGTCTAGTACCAACTACCATTCCGTGTTCCAAGTCTTTTAATTCCCGTCGTGCGGCCATAATCACGTCAAAAACCTTTTCACATGAATTACTTGACTAAAAATGAAAGCCCAACCAATGCACTGCCCATTTATACATTTTGGACGCGATACTTCTGCCATCTGTATATTTGCATATTGCTATCACATGACATTTGTCACCTCTGTGTATATTGTAAAGCGTATATTTTTCCTGGAGCTCTACTCTTCGTTTGGAGGCAGGGAACAGATTTAATGCACAGACCGTCGGTAGCTTCGAGGAGTCTCGCGCTTTAATTACCTCCACATCCCTCTCGCTTTATCGTGTGTGAACCAGAGGAGGCACTAACCTACTGTGATGGAGTTCTGCCACCCTTCTCGTGGACGAGTACCAGTTAACGAGTGGTGGGGGGAGGGGTGGATCACCCCCTCCCCTCACAGAGAAGGTATTAGGGCCCACTCACCGACAGCGGGAGTGTGTTTGACGAGGCTCGACGAGTTCCCCACGACGACGGAGCTAACTCTCGAAGGGCAGCAGCCCCCGGGTCAAGTGGCCGAAGACCGCGGGAGACGACCCATGATTCCCTCGACATCTGCACCAGTCACCGGTCCTTCACGTCCGCTGTGCGGGGGTTTGAACCTTCGTCCCCGTCGCACTTACTTGGGGTTTACTGCCAGTCGGTCGTTCCCGAGCGCACGTTCCTACTTATTCAAAGGAGCTTATAAACCAGTCTCTACACAATAAATCTGAATCACTGATTTCTAAAAGTAGAATTATTTATTTATTTATTTTCTACTTATTTTATACAAGTGGCGAAGTTAGGGCTCGGTTTCACCCATTTTGCAGAAATCCTGCCCTTTCGTGTCATAATTTAAATTTTCAGAGTTGTTATTGGAACTGTTTGATTATAGAACATTTGCAATTTACTACTTGTATAATACTTTTGTATTTAATTTTCACTGTGAGTTATTTCCTGGTTGCAAGAAGGCAGGTAGTTATTGACCAAATATTAATAAGTTCTTGACTTTTTACAACTAGCAGATAACCCAAAATTAGCAATCAGCACAAAAATATTAGCCTGCTCGCCTCCCACCAAGGTGAATCGGGTTCAATCACCGGCCGGGTAAATCCCGGCTTTTCGTATGTGAGAATTGTACCGGATGATGCCACTGGTCGGCAGGTTTTCTCGGGGATCTCCCATTTCACACGTCCTTAATTCCGACGCTGCTCCATACTCACCTCAATAACCCTCGTCGGCTGCCAAGACCTCGCTGTTAAGAACTGCCCAAATCTCTTTACTCACTCACTCGTAAAATGCAAATGTTCTATAATCGTACAATGTCAGTAATTACTAGGAATCCGAAATTATAATGCGAAAACGAATAATTTATGCAATAGGAGTGAAGCTGACCCTTAAGGTATACGGCCTTGTCTTCTTACACCTAACCACTGAAAAAAAAGACAATACACAGACACCAAATCACGAAGTTATGAAACTAATAATATCATATGAATTAAAATAAAACCAAAGACAAGACAAACCGACAAAAATATCACTAAACTATGAAACTAAGGATAAAAAATGAGTAACGACGAATTTTAATGTCACTAAGTAGCAGATAAAGTATTATTTATAATATAACGACCTATAATACCTAAGGATACAGAAGTTGAATACTGTATCTTCAGTTAATGAGTTGTTATCTACTGATGAATCAGTGACAATGCACTAAGGTTTTACTGCCAGGTCTGTCTAGTTCTCTACGAATCAATGCAAATCTGTTTAATCAGTCAAGACCACCAACTAAAATGATTAATACAATTCTACTGATTCAAGTGGAGCAGTTTCAACAGATCTGCAGCCGAATTCGCTGATTTAGAGCTGTTTTAACTGTTTTGATTTTAGAGTGCAGTCGAGGGTATACGCCGTATACCCTCTGCTTGTAGTCTTGCAAGAACAAAAATATATTTATATGTTTTGAAGGCATTTTATGGATTGATGATATGATATCAAAGATAACTTCTTAATAATACCAGATCTTTAAAATATTACATTCTCCATTTATAAAGTGTAATTATGAGAACCTTAACTTAAAATATTGATTCATATAAATTTTAAATATTATTTCGTGACAAAATTTTGTTTCAGTTAAAATGTTTCTTGATTTATCAAAAGTGTTATGTTGGCAATTTTTTTGTAATTCGATCCTTTATACCTGAAATAATGGGTTAACTTTAGGCTATTTTAACTTCTAATTTTATTTCCACCTTTTAACTGATTTAAACAATTTAACTGTTTTAAACCGAATTGTGTATTTCAACAGCTCTTCGAATAAATTATCAATTTAGAGAAGTATATAGTTATTGGTCAGCAATTTTGTAAGATGACATTACATGAAAAAAATAATGCTTTAATTTTTATATCGAAACTTAATAGATCCCTGCCACATTTTACAGGTGACTAATGATATGGTAGGCAATGTATACATATGATATTTAAATAGATAATACACGTATTTTGAACGTGGCTTTCATATATATATTGGTAGTTATTTTGATGCATTTATATATATATATATATATATAAACATTTGACCAATTTCGAACAAATATGGTATGCTAAAAGTATCAACTACAAACATAAACAATTCTTATACACAACCTATTTTGTTTAATATTTTCCAAGGTGGCGCCACACGAAAAAATAAAATTTTTGTTTCACATATTTGGTAACAATTATCCGAATCCTACCAAATTTTTCAGATATGAAATACTGCATTACGATAAACCACGTAAACTTACATGTGTTAAGTGGGCCAGACACTTATTTTCAAAATATCATAAATATATATTATTTGACAACCGATATACCTTTTATCGAATTCTGAGACTACTGCCAGCTTCATCAAATTTACTCGCATAAATATGTACATGAAAGTTAGGTACCGGTAATTAGTATATTGGTATAGTCCATTCAAAGTTACTTCCAACTTTTCTGAAGCCATGCTAAAGTTCTACTTCCAGGATATTCCTCCGCCTAATGGAAACTAAGCTTAACCGAGTCTAGAAAATTACACCAAATGGACAACGTACCACACACGTGAGCACTTAGTATAATAAAAATTTGCATAGCAACTATTCTTACAACGCTTTACAAACGAACCTATTTAGCCACTCTTTTTAGTGATATTAATCGTAAATTAAATATTATAATTTATTAAAATATATAAATTAAATTTTAATTTACTCAAACATAAGGTAATTTATGTCGAGTTTATACAATTACAAAACGCTCGTGATGCACGGAATATTTAAGTAACTACGAAACACGTAATCACATAGGGTGATTTTTCAAAGATTTGATTCGAAAAGTGTGAATAAATGGCGAATGGACTATAACTTCTTGTCGCACTCGTCGCATCTTCCAGAACGCAGAAATGCTATACTATGTTTGGTATCACACGCCAGTAGATTAGTAAGGAGGGGGTTAGCTGTGGTGGCGTCTAAAAGGCTTGGCCGTCTCTGCGTTGCAACTGTTGTCCTGTCACTCATGCTTACTGTATACGGTTATGACTATTTCAGCTGATAGCATAATAGCCAAAATATTTCTATTTTCCCGGGGAACTCGCGAGAGTAGAATTCATACGAACTGCGTTATATAAAAATAGACAACCAGTGTACAAAAACGATGTTACTTAAATATTTATTTGCTGGTAGGTATTTTGAATACTATAAATCACATTATTTACCACTACTATATTTATTTAGTGAAATGTAAGCAATATTCTCGAAAAGAAAAGCACGTGACAATGTTTGTATTCACGCGTGGTAGAAAGATACGGATTGGCGGGAAATTTAAATTAAGCAGGGCTTTAAAAGAGCTCACTTGAGCATTAACGGTGTAGGACTACACAGAATTGCAGCTCGAAGTGAATAATTTTTCGTTCGAAAAAATTTGCATTGGTAAGGTGGACGCTGTTAATTAAAAGCGAAGTGCAAACTTCGTTACTTCGATTTTAAATTTAGTGTACTTATTTAGTGCTCGGTTGCGAAAACATGGAAATATACTCAAACACTGGTCTCTAACGTTCGGTGCAAGCTGCATATAGTGGAAATTGCCATATTCGGTCTCATTAATCATATTGAATTCTTAGATTTCTTGCTGATTTAAGCTTTAAGGCTGTTCATGGGCCAAATTATATCTATGTTTTGAGTTGCCTAATAATTTCAAAAATAACGTTCATAATTTTAAATTAGAATCTTAATTCTTACAAATTTTAAAAAGGTTATTAAAAAAACACCGTTAAATTTTGGCTGAAGTGTTTATTTAAATCACAGGAATGGCATGTAGCAATTTCTTTTAAATCCGACAGTTGGCTCACCTGCTGCGATTGTTTAGTTTTTAGCTATTTTCAGTTTAAATTTTATCCCGAAGGTAAAAATTTAAGTACGGGCGAACTGTGCAACACATTTTCAAGAAATATTATTCATGATATCTCAATAACACTAATGTGGTCTGGCGTATTCCTTTTGTAGGGCTACGATTGAAATTACAAATTTAAATTTTATGTAAAATTTTTCAATATTTTCTGAGAAGTAATTTTATTGCATTGTCATACTTTTTTCTGAGTATTACAATGAGAAAAAATGTCGTAAAATAAAATTTTGAAAATAATTTTAAACTTATAAAACCTTTGAAGAAGATTTTTTTATTAATATTGCAAACATTCTTTAGATATTTGCTTCATTGTACATTATTTACAAAGTACTTGAACTATTATTAAAGTATAATGTGTAACTACTAACATAATATAAAAGTAACAACATGTTTGTATTACATAAATTTAATTGTAATTTTACTAAATAGTTCAGACTTTAATTCTGTAGTCCTGGATAATTTTAGAACTAAAGAAACATTGTGGTAGTTAATATTTTTTCTTGTTTGAATGTTAAACCAAAACTAATAACTTAATATTGCGAGTGAGAGGCCATATTTATGGTCCTTATTTAGAGGTTGATAGAGAAAAAAAAGTATTTTATTTCAGCTCCTTCTCGATCTAGGATTGCAGCATCCAACGGCTACTTGAAGTTTGTGAATCCGTTTATCTTGTGGGTATTTCAAAATTTTTTAACCATTTATTTGTGCATTTATATATGTGACGACTGTGTGCTATAAATCAATGCTATGAAGTTCCTTAAAAAAACCGTATACGTACGTAAAATTACCTTTACTTTCATAGTTTGTACAAAACACACCCTAAGAGTTGACACGTCCCGCGTCCCGAAAGATATTTTTTCGTCAGAAGAGACACACTGTCGAAACTCGCAGGCTGGCTACCACAATAAATATTAAGGGTTTGGCGAGCATGCTAGAAGAATGACGCCAGGATCCCGCAGCTGCGTCTCGCAGCTACAAGGGGACGCTAAGCTCACACCAGCAGCTGCGTCTCTCCCGAGCCGGCTACCGTAATAAATGATGAGAGCTTTTGGCGAGCGTGCGAGATTAATGGCGACGCGATATCCGGAGGCAGAAGAAACACTGCGNGTAATAAATGATGAGAGCTTTTGGCGAGCGTGCGAGATTAATGGCGACGCGATATCCGGAGGCAGAAGAAACACTGCGCCGACCAAGGGGGCCACCAAGTGTGCCAGTACGTGCAGAGCGGAGCAGTAAGCTTCAATGCCAGAATCGAGGGGCGACGCTGGGCCCACGTGCGGGTAGACGGAGCGCCGAACACGTTTTTACGACGACCCAGAGGACGCGGCGGTCTGCCCGGCCACGTGCAGAGATGATGCGAGTTTAATATGGTGAACGAGCATACAAAAACACGAGGAAGAGGAAGTAACGGAGTGCGGAGTGGCGCCGGGAGGAACGCGTTCGAGGGAAGGCATCGAGACGTCAACACCGGTCGGCGAGGACCTGTCGCAGCCCAGGCATCGTAGCCCGTCCACCGAGTGACGGAGCGGTCCCGAGGTCGCCGGCTGGAAGATGGACCATCGCCTCGAGACAGCTAAGTAGAGACATACAGGAAGTGTGACGAACCTTGCTCCCCACGACACAAATCGCCGCGCCAAGCCCTACATAGCCTACGTAGCTAGGGGGCGAGGGCGGGGGGAGAGTTGTCTCGTGTGTTCATGTAGAAGTTAACCTGTTAGAAAATAAAACTGACATATGTTAACTCGCAAAGAAGGTGAATTTATTTAGTAAATTGGACCTAGGGATAGTAGCATCAACATATTCCTATGCCCTGACACTGAGGGCTAGCATCAATTGCTGGCGCCTCACACAGAGAGCAGAATCAATACCTACTTATACGCTATAGCACTGGGGAGGTATCAGAGTATTATATATTAAGTTACGTGAATGTTTTAATGTGCCTTTCCTCTGGGGCACCTGATAGAAATCTTCTAATGTCATCTTCACCGATCATGTAAGATGGACCAATTTAAGTGCAGTTCGTTCGAAACTTGACAAAAACAGAATGTTTCTGAATTTCTGAAAGTTTCAGTCATGATGTACGGGCTTCTTTTTTAACACTAGTATGAAGAAAATTAACTCGTGTGCGTGTGTACATATGCTTATTGTAGTGGCAAAAAATAACAACAATTTTGGAACAAAAACATGAGAATAAAGCTGAAAAATGTTTCGCCAGACTATTAATATGTGGACAGATGTCTGAAGTGTCAAATAACTGAGAGCGCCAAAAATTTATTTCAAACTTGTTAAAATTTAATAGAAACAAAATATCTTGCACATCGGCAACGCATTTGCAGTGTTAGAATGTTATGCATTAACTTCTCTAAAACAGTAGCGTATAGAATTAAAAAATAGACAAACTTTAATTTATCGTGCACGGTAGATCTTCAGGGAACAACTTAAAATGTCGGGGAATTGTACGAATTATGTTNACAAACTTTAATTTATCGTGCACGGTAGATCTTCAGGGAACAACTTAAAATGTCGGGGAATTGTACGAATTATGTTTCAGCCCCTTCCCCTGCATGGGAAGGGGGTTGTATTAGCATCCATTTTTTTATGATTTGCATTTCGTCGTTAAAAAACGCCATTATCTAGAAATCCAGAGATTTATATTATATAGTATATTATTTATATTATATTATATTATATTCAACTACAATTCCAACTGTGGTTACACCCTTCAGGAATAGACTTATGTTATATGTCGTATATACAGTACCTTTTACATAAGAATCGACAGTATAAGTTTGTTAGTAGAGTTAATTTATAACCTGTATGATGTCTCACATGATTTTTAGCTTTAGAAATCTATTTATAAGACCATATCCGATTTGTCACTTTATACTTGCTAAATACTACACATACATACTTGCCCGTTTGTATACTTGCCTAGACTATTAGGACAGATCATCGCTTCTCCATACTGCACTCGTCACACATTTTGGCGGCAAAGGCAAAAACTATAAAAAACCAGAAATATTTACTGCATCAAGGCACGAGTGTGTTTCGATTCGTAGCTAAAAATTTTACAGTTACTTTCGAAGCAAATAACTTTTAAATTATAATTTAAATTCTGCTGTGTTTTTCAATCACTGAAATAGAGAAGCCCTTCAAATATCCCCCAAGAATGTCAAGAAAATTAAAGCACTATTACTAACATTAATGTTGTACGCAAGCTATTCACAAGACACAAAGGGAAATTTATGACCTAAAGTTTTTTACACACTTACTATTTGAAAACATTTCGTTAAACAGTATATATGCATCAGACTTACAAATTGGGTTTCTTTATAACCTCTGAACAGTTAATACTAAAAAAAAAACTATACAGCGACTGCCGTAAGTACGCAAGTACGCCCAGCAAGTAAGCAACTTCGAAGTAGGTATAGGCTGTTCACTGTAAAGTGAGCACTTTTGATGTTATAGTTACTTTTTCCTTTCAGCCATATTTTATCCTTTGACAACCATTTTAAAATAAATATTGCGATGTAAGTAATTCCGCCACACTCGGAAGTTAACGTCTAATGCTAAAATAAAATAAGTTATATTTATTGACAATTATTCCGAATGAGAGGGCTTTCAAAAGTGCTCACTTTACTGAGTATAGCCTATACGGGCATGTGTATACGTGGAGAGAATTCGGATGCAGCCTAAATTTGGTTAATTTTGGTGGGAATTGTACTGCGGTGTATAGCGCAGTCTCTATCTCATGTTAGAATATATTCAATTAGAATATTATTTTGATATCCCAGTGTGAAAATACAGTATCTTTATCACGTTGGATAGCTTGAAATTAGTTTCTGTAATACGGAAAATGACTTTTGATTTGTATCACAGAGGCTTCTGAAGCGTGTTTGCGTCTTTGACACAGTTATTCCATAGATTCAGTTATTTTCCTTTGAAAAACTGTGTTTCGAGCACAGAGACAGACAGTGGGATTTATGAAGCGCATTTTCTTCCTTTGACGAAGCTCTGGACGATTAAACCAGAAATGAAATTTACTCCCACACGACCAACAGAAAATCGAACTGGCCTTTTCAGGCTTATTTTCGTACTTCCTGCTGAAGAGCTCTTTTGCTGGGTTTTTGTGAGCGACCTCACTCTCTAGCTGATGGTATCTCTTTTACAAACTCTTCTTTACCTTCCATCCCTTTCAACAAAACTGTCATCGCAAATATTTTCTTCGGCAGTACGTTGCTCGTAAGATCCTTTTCTTTGCCAATGTAGATATCCCTTGAAACATAAAGAGATCTGAGAAGTTCTAAAAAAAAAATCTTTTCAAGCATGGCTTTGTAATTCCAGAAATACCCTTGATAAGAATGCATAAAATTAAAATAATTAGAAAGTTTGTTTATTGCAAGCTATTGTTTCTAAATTTAGAGATTTAATATATAAATAACTAATTTACTTCCGTCCCAAGCTGCTCCTAGCTACATTAATGTAATTTCAAACAATTTTATTACAATTAAGCTGAGCTCCTAAAAAATAATTAACATTGACAGTAAAAATTCACTAAATGTTCGTAGCAACTTGTTTATACTACTGGGATTAAAAAATAAGGTGTACAATTAGGAGAGGATAAATGTGATCAAAATGTAATTTTACGCCAAGGTTTCCTTAAAACCCTTTCAATGTTAGCGGGATACATATGTCCCAGCTGAAGATTATAAATTTCTACTGGGACGGTTTCGGTGCACAGTACAAGGTTAATAATACTAATCCGTAATTTTGGGGTTATTCAATATTCGAGGTGTGGCAGAACAACTCAGGAAGCAATATGGCCGCTGTTATCAAACTGANTAATTTTGGGGTTATTCAATATTCGAGGTGTGGCAGAACAACTCAGGAAGCAATATGGCCGCTGTTATCAAACTGAGTGTGAATGTGAGACGCAACAATAAAGGAACCTCATGGCTTCTAATAAATATAGAAGGTGAGCAAAGGATAATAAATGTTATTTATCTTACATACTGATATCTAGTATCGTTATATTATACATTTATGCAACTTTGATGACTTACATCGTTGTAATGTTTGCATGTGGGACACATTTGTCCCAGTAGGTACTTGGCTTGGGTCAGTATTGTCCCATCAGTCCTATTGAAATAATTTTCATAATTCTTTTACATGAGGGTTGGACTCACTTCTGAATAAATAAAAGAGCTACTTATGAAGGATTCAGATTGAGATGATGACGACATCTCGCCAGGGACGAAGATGACCCAGATTACAGGCAGGGAGGTTTAGCTGATTCAAATAGTGAAGAAACGGAATCTTCTTCATCGTATTCTGAGAAAGTATTTGATAAACCAGCTTCTAAGAAACTGTTAGCTTGTTTACTTACAGCTAGCAGCCTGCCTGCACCCAAGTTAGTTTGTGTAAGTACATATTAAATATCAGGTAAAAAAAACAGTGGCACTGTGTCATCAAATAGCTAATGCTAATGTCATATGGTCTAATGTGAAATACGTCTTTGAGCCAAGAAAGTCTGTCGGTTTAGCTGAAGGCACGATTACTTGCGGGAAATAAAGAGCCCAATTAAGACGTAAAACATCCAGGGGTCGTCCATCGAAAATATTCAGAACTATGTTGAATGTAGGTGACCACCTTCCAGTTGAAGGGAGTACAAGGAAGAGATGTTATCATTGTTCAAAGCANGAACTATGTTGAATGTAGGTGACCACCTTCCAGTTGAAGGGAGTACAAGGAAGAGATGTTATCATTGTTCAAAGCAGAGGATTGAAACAAGAATGAAAACACTTTGCCAGATGTGTCAACTGCCTCTCTGCAAAAATTGTTTCACTCCGTATCACACCTAATGTAACAGTAGCACTGTAATATGTTATTCGCTATGAAGTGTATGCTATTACTATACACGAATAAATATAAATGGAAATAGAAAAAAAATAGCAGACATAATTCTCAGAAAATAGTTTTGTTTATTCCATTCCGGTTTCACTCAAATGGCCAAATACTCCTATTTTCAAAATGTGAGTGTAGTTGTAATTTTTATATACAATGTGTGGCCTTTTTATTGATACATTTATCAAGCTTATCAAGTATCAGGAGTGTAACTTGAGAGACGAAATTAAATGAAACCATTTTAGGATGGTCAAATACATTACCGTAAATTTTTTGTTGCGCTTTTTTTTACTGGATGTGATTTTATTTGTAATATACATTATGTATTTTTTNGAACTATGTTGAATGTAGGTTACCACCTTCCAGTTGAAGGGAGTACAAGGAAGAGATGTTATCATTGTTCAAAGCATAATATTGAAACAAGAACGAAAACACTTTGCCAGATGTTTCAACTGCCCCTCTGCAAAAATTGTTTCACTCCGTATCACATCTAATCTAACAGTAGCACTGTAATATGTTATTCGCTATGAAGTGTATGCTATTTCTATACACGAATAAATATAAATGGAAATAGAAAAAAAATAGCAGACATAATTCTCAGAAAATAGTTTTGTTTATTCCATTCCGGTTTCACTCAAATGGCCAAATACTCCTATTTTAAAAATGTGAGTGTAGTTGTAATTTTGATATACAATGTGTGGCCTTTTTATTGCTACATTTATCAAGCTTATCACGTATCAGGAGTGTAACTTGAGAGACGAAATTAAATGAAACCATTTTAGGATGGTCAAATGCATTACCGTAAATTTTTTGTTGCGCTTTTTTTTACTGGATGTGATTTTATTTGTAATATACATTATGTATTTTTTNGCATTACCGTAAATTTTTTGTTGCGCTTTTTTTTACTGGATGTGATTTTATTTGTAATATACATTATGTATTTTTTATATTGTTACATTAAGTAAGCTTAAAAAGTATGAGAAGAGTTACTAGAGGGAAGAAGTGAAAACAAAAGNATTTTTTATATTGTTACATTAAGTAAGCTTAAAAAGTATGAGAAGAGTTACTAGAGGGAAGAAGTGAAAACAAAAGACAATATTAGGATTGTCAAATACTTTACTGTAAAATATTTGTTTTACTTTTCGTTTGCTGAGTGCAATTCTTTCTTTTTTTTTTTTTGTAATAAACGGTATGTATTTTTTATACAGTTACTTTCCTAAGCGTATCAAATATCAGGAGTGTTACTAGAGTGAGGAAACGAAAACGAAATACAATGTTAATATGTTACTGAAAAAGTTATGGTTACACTTTTTATTTACTGAATGTGAAATGGACAATGCAAACATAATACATATATGATAATACTTTTTTGTATTGTGTACATATTTCACTCTCTTATTATGTTTGGTTATATCAAAATAAATATTCATTTTAAAAAATTGTCAAAATTGTCATTTACTTAGCAACCTAATGGGACATATATGTCCCACCGAAAAGCGCTAATGGGACATACGTGTCCCAGAAATATAAAAACCAATGGTTTTCCTTAAGATCTAATAACTCGAATACTTGCTTCTTAGAGACACCCTAATTTATGCCTGAATTAAATTTGTCTGTAGTATCAAAATATAAAATCAGTATTCAAAGGGTTAGGAGTTTTCAAATAATTTTTAAAATGTTGTTCTTATTTAGTTACCATATTTTGTAAAAATCTGTGCAATATATTGTACAGATCCTTTAGTATAAAATATTGTGAACATATGATTGCATGAACAGCATTTACACCCATAAGTTTGATCATTTGCGTCACGAAAATAATAACACACAAAAATAAGTCGAGGCATTAAAATTTGGTTTTGAGATTTTCTAAAATATTGTAAACAATATGTAAATCNTAACACACAAAAATAAGTCGAGGCATTAAAATTTGGTTTTGAGATTTTCTAAAATATTGTAAACAATATGTAAATCATCAGAATAATCAAAATTTCTAAAGATTCTTAATCATTTTTGAAATAAATAGTGAAATATGCCAGCACTTTATTCATGCTTCGCTGAAGTGAAACTGTGAAATNTCTTAATCATTTTTGAAATAAATAGTGAAATATGCCAGCACTTTATTCATGCTTCGCTGAAGTGAAACTGTGAAATTATTATAAAAGTAAATATTTCACAGATTTGCTGATCACTAAACTTAAAAATATTAAAAAATATATAAAGTAAAATAAATGATTTTACTATTCCCAAATGTTCAACCAACACTTTTAATTCTACATTGAGACGTGGAACTACTTTCCCTTCATAGTTAAAACTTAACTGAGCCCACGCCAGTCAGAATGTTTGTTAAAATACACGCAGAAANGAACTACTTTCCCTTCATAGTTAAAACTTAACTGAGCCCACGCCAGTCAGAATGTTTGTTAAAATACACGCAGAAATCTGCAGTGACATTTTTCAAAGGTTGATTTCAAAAGTGCTCAATTCACCGTTAACGACCTATAACTAGATACGTTCACATATAAATATTTTTTTTTTAAGGGAATGCATTAAAGTTTGCAGAAAACTTTATCGCCGTGACTCCGAACGCAGCACTAAATGCGCAATAGAGGCCTTCTGTTGACGGCGCTTCGATAAATCGTCACCGAAGCGTGAACAANTAAGGGAATGCATTAAAGTTTGCAGAAAACTTTATCGCCGTGACTCCGAACGCAGCACTAAATGCGCAATAGAGGCCTTCTGTTGACGGCGCTTCGATAAATCGTCACCGAAGCGTGAACAAGATTCGTCGGCCCAATAGGCTAAAGGAGGGCCTCGGCGTAAGGAGGGTTCTCTTAAATATTTTATGAACGATACCACAAAGCTTTTCACACTTTTTCTTTCTGGTCTCTTTTGTTCAGTTTACGTCATGGCTTAATTAGCACAGTAAGCATAACGTTATGAGTAAGGGAAACTTTTTTATAATTTACCGAATTTGATTTTTCTTCCAGTCATGAACCACTCTGTACTGTAGAATTCGATGGCCTGCCTGAACTTGGGTACACTTGAAAATTTTAAACCTGATAGATACTTTGACATTATGCAGTGAAGTACTATTAACTGAAAGCCACTTATTGGCCCTCCAAAGGTTCTATTTTTTTTGTCAGTTGTGTATGTTTCCGCATTATGTCGAGGAATATTGTCATGTTAATGATCACTTTATCCATGCGTCGATCATGTGCAATTGTGATATTTTTCATTTATTTCAAGTAAATGCGTTACTAATATGCTAATTATTTTTCTTGTGCGTATTAAACTAACAGGAACGAAATCAAGTAGATCCAGTACCCACAAAATGAAAAATAATCTACGGCGATTAAAAAAACACAACTCGAGAATTTTAACTTAAAACATTGTACCGGTATCAAAAACAAATTCCAAAAAAGTTATGTAGGCTTATGCCCGAAGAGTTACTTCAACTTAAGTGGTTTGTCAAATTAATTTATTGTCAGTATCCTTTGAGGACCAACAAATGCTTCGCCAGAAAATACTGTTTAAATTCTGGCTATCTTTCTTTAAAATTTTCTGTAAAGAATTAAGGAAATTACTATCTGGGCTAAAAACAAAATAAATGTCTAGAATGTATTGTGGCGATAACATCACTGATTTTAGGCTGTAGCAAAAAATATTACTAATGCACAAATGTTGAATTTTTATGTTTTAAAATACAAACATTAAAAAAAACTTTATTTTTTAAATATTTCATACTTTTTATTGAAGTTTTATTGAATCATTATGCAATATAGCCTATCACAAAAATGTAACATATTTTAAGGAAAGGAAATAATTTTTAACGCATGAACGTCATTACAGGATAAGGTGGAGCATTGGTTAGATGATGGGGGTGAAGAAGGTAGACTCGTTCCTTAATCCACCGTGAAGGGGCCCCTGTGGTCTAGTAGTCAGCTCGTAATTTTTCAAGGAAGGCGAGCCAAGGTTCGAGTCCCGTTGGGAAACAAACCGCATTCTCACAGGTGAATAACATGGTGGGTGTTGCCGTTGACCAACGGGGTTTTTTTTTCGGGGAGCTTCCGTTTGCCCCCGGCCTTGAATTTCACCGCTACGCCGTTATTAGTAAGTGTCCTGCTGGAACGACAAGAGTCTATGCGCGCTATAATATATTCACGGTATATTCACACTTTATGATTAAAACTTGTGAAAATTCACCCCATATATGTCACGTCTCGATGTTTCCTACATAAATTATAAATCACAAGCGCTTATACTTGCGTTAACATTAAGGTGCCTTCTTATTCGGTCAAATAAAACTTTCATAGTATATCTATTGGTTATATTTATTTTAGATAATGTATATTGGTAATGGCTAGTAATAAACCGTTCTTGTGTAATAAATTATTAAATTTCTTATTTTCTGCTGTTCTTCGAAAAGTTAATTGTTTACTGATATAATTAGGTTACATGATTGGAATTCTCGAACACCATTCGTTGCCTTTATGTTATTGTTTATAGTAGTTGACTATCTGCCCAGCGCATAAACACAGTACGTATGTTGGTTTCTCGTTAGCAAATTTCTTCCAGACTGGTTAACGTTAACTTTACATGTGCTGGAGTGATACCTAGTGAATATCCCGAAAGCAGAACTTAGGTAAGTCTTCAAAAAAAGTTTAACATAAATAGACTATATCCTCTAAAGCCCCTCGAAGCCATGGGTGTCCCCTCTACCCGGTGGCGCAACTTTCCCCTCCGTGCTCCGCCTGAAGACACTAGGGGCTAACATCAGCCATTCTCCAAGCCAGATACCCGACGTCGACGAGCTATCTTCTTGGAGACGTTTCACCGAGTGCCTCCCCCCAACTGGTTCAGAATCTTGCTCACGCTTCACAAGCTACCCCTATATTCTCCTTCCTTCCATCAACCCATCTTATTTTACGGGGACGCGGTGTTGCAAGGGTAGATTACTCGTTTACCAGCACAGAGAACGGAGTTCAATTTTCAGCGGGTTTTTGGATATCCACATGTGTGAAACGTGTCGAACGTTTCCATCCAGATCGCCGGCTTGAGTCGTGCGAGTAATCGGGTACGCCGTTGGATTTAAGCGCTTGTGTACGAAAAGCGGGTGTTAATGAATCGTATTCGGAACGCCGTGACGAGTACCAAAGCTAAGCTCCGCTAACTGCAGCAAAGCTAAACTCACTGTACACAGAGGAGCTGTATTGCGTGTTACTCTAGAAGTCGGTAATATTGGAAATGTGTCTTAACGTAAGCTCACAGAAGAATAAATTTGTCGCCTGTGAGTCCATGACTGAAACATGCCTAGAAGTGTGTAATAGTCAAGGATCATGAATAAAACCTGTGATTCAACTTGGCGTGGACTGGATAAACGTTTGAATGTAGACGTCACTTTATGTTACAATTGTATTAAAGAATTGAATTGTACCTTTCGGTCAGATTTTGTGGATGTCTTCCGTAGATTTTTACTCGTTTTTACTGGTAGTCCCACAAAAATTCAAAAATGTTCATTTTGTCAATTAGTCACTTTTACCGGCCTGTGAATGAAAGAATTGTTATCTTGGAATATAGAGATAGTTTTATGTTCCTTGGTCAAATTATGAGCAAAAAGCAAATCCTGGTTGTCCAGCAGTTAAATCTAGCCACTAAGGTTAAAATTGCCAATCATATAAACCAAAGGAAGAATTTCCGCGCAACTACAACACACCAAGAATATCACAAAACCACCCCCACTTTAACCAAACCTAGCAGGCAGTCATCACAGAAGGTTTCCTAAGGTCTGCGACGAACACGACGCACAACTTCAGTCCTGGACTGGCAGAAACGTGATTCATCTGTCCAGACGACATGTTTCAAATCATCAACAGTCCAATGTTTGTGTTCCCTTACTCACTGTAACAATGCGACTTTGTTGGATGTAATTAAAACTGTTTCACTACCAGCTTGCCGAATCTGATATTACTTTTAATCTAAATTTTATTCTCTATCTCTGTATCTTCCATTCTGTCACCTTCTAACTCTTCTCTATCTCATTCTGTCTCTCTCTATCATTCTATTTGTGTCTCTATCCCTCTCATTCTATTTCTGTCTATCTCATTCTATTCCTGTGTTTACCTCCCTCATTCTGTTTCTGTCTCTCTCATTCTCATTCTATCACTTTATGTCTCATTCTATCACTGTCTCTATCGCTCTAATTCTATCACTATCTCTATCTCTCTCAGTCTACTTCTCTCTCTCTTATTCTGTCACTCTGTGTGTCTATATCTCTCTTAACCTATTTCTCTACATGTATTTCTCATTTTATCTCTGCTTCCATCTCTCTCTATCTCTGTCCCTCAATATATTTATTTTTCTATTCCTCTCTCACATTACTTATACCTCTCTTTCAATCACTATTTCTATATCTTTATCGCTTTCTTCCTATCTACTTATCATTATCTTTCTATTTCTTTCTTTACCCTTCTATCTAGAAGTGAGCAAATTACTCTTGCGAGCCACTGTGCTCCATGTGTTAGTGTAATGCAGCTCATTGCAAAGTGTTTTTTTTTTTTTTTTTTCAGAAATTTGTTGTGAAGAACCTGCATCGACAACTGGTAACAACTTTTGCTTGGGAGCGAAGTGATTTTTATCCACTAGTCTTGAAACACTTCGGCTGAAACTGTCTGCCAGTGTCGCTTTCGGCGCCAATTTCTACGATAATTTACTGTACATAGGTATTTTCGTCTCTTCTGGTAGATCCATGTGAGCACACTTGGATACCTATGTAAATTCAGCTACTTCTTCATTCACATTTCGGCATTCGACACGCCCAAATGCAGTCACTCATTTTTTCTGACATTAGCATCAGCTTTGCTCCCGATGTCCCACACCACAAACGAGACATTCTTTGCACTGTATCACTTCTTGGCAATCCATGTATACCGCAGCACGACATGCAGGAATTAATTGCCCGATCATCCTCATGCTATGCCGTCGGTAAGAACGTCACGTTTCTACCACGTTAAACCTGCAAAGTGACTTTTTCTCCCTAGGAACTTTACCAAATAAATGACGTGTGCTTATTTTCTTTGTCATAGTGTACCACTTACCCACTAGCTTGTCCATATCTGCTCCGAATTGCATTCGTGTTTAAGAGTATAAGTTTTGTTCAGAGGGACCTCGGTTGCCACATCTGAAACATTCATCACCAGTCACCTTGCACTGAGAAAATAATATGGTTGTAGAAACCAAATTCCTGCACCAGTAGCGCGTCAAGACTGTTAGCCTACAGGGATAGCAAATCAAGTGGACTGTTAGACCAGTCGAAATATTGCTATCGTAGATAGAAACAGTAACAGAACTATCTGTTGTGGCCATGTTTGTAAATTGTACCTGAAACTATACACGTATTTCCTAGAACAGAGCAACCTGTTCTTGCTACAGAAAATGTTGTTTCTTNTAAATTGTACCTGAAACTATACACGTATTTCCTAGAACAGAGCAACCTGTTCTTGCTACAGAAAATGTTGTTTCTTCAGTTCGAAAACTTCAGCAACAAGCATATATATAATAAAGTAACAGAAAGCACTCATATTAGCACCAAAGTTTGGTTGTTGCTACCCTAAAACCCGATCACAGAACTATATTGTTGTCACTTGTCTCACTTTCTTCAGTTTGTATAAAATCCTTGACCAAGTCTCGAACTCGCAGGCTTGGTGATCCGAATGTAATGATTAGCGACCTCTTCCAGGGAAATCTCCGGGTCGGAGAGGTTGCTCGTAGAAAG
>NQII01006946.1:75383-105958 GCA_002778355.1 Clitarchus hookeri | reverse complement strand
CGACGACGCCGCTGGACGATGGGTTTTTCTCGGGGATCTCCCGTTTCCACCGTCCTTGCATTCCGGCGCTGCTGCATTCTCGACTCATTTCACCGTCGTCGGCCCCCAAGACCTCGTTGTTAAGAGCATCCGAAATCTCCCAACTCAGCATCCGAAATCTCACCATTCTGTAAGTTCGTTGTTTGCGCGTTTACGTTTGTCTCGGTAGATAAACATCCTTGATATACGACTTGAGACGATATGTTTTCATCTCGTGTTCAAGAGCTCCAATTACCTATAAAAAGTACGTCTCGTTACGTATTTTCGCCTGCCCGTTATTAAATTCAGCTGTGGACGTTTTTCTTACCTTCGGCGAATAGCCTGGAACAGCTACGGAGGACCATGATGTATGCCGCCTCGTCTACGGTGTCCGACGTCAAGTGGGCCTTCGAAGCAGCAGCGAGTGGACCAGCATAGTGGCCACCTCAGCTTCAGCAATCCAACTACGGAAAGCGCCCGTGCTTCCAGCCCGGCCATACGATACACTGACGTGCCTCACTGCTATTGGCTACGCCTTGGTGACGTCAGCGGTGTTGCCAAGAGTTGCACGTTGAAGAGAGAAAATGCTCACGACAGAAAATAAAAGACCGTCGCCGTGTAGTTCTGAGGGCCCTCTATTTCAAAATACATTTTTCCTATTGGTTGGAATAAATGTACCGAATTAAATGCTGAAAACCCCGTTGCCAAAAATATTAAATTTGAAGTAGAAGCTAGGTGTGAGGAAAGTGTTTTTAAATAAATAGGCACGCATTCTTGGAGCTGGTGAGCTTGGTTCTCAGTCTCTGGAGGTGCTCACAATGGAGATAAGTGTTTCAATATTGGGTGTCTTTTAAAAAATAGTTGTAAATGTGGAAGAAAGGTAGATTTTTTTTTTTTAAGTGCTAGGCTTTGGACTGAAAAAGATAACTTAAAACATGTAAATTTTGGGGATGATACTTTGAAAATATACAAAGTAATGAAACGGTGTGAAATCGTATATATAATTATAAATATTATTTTTATTAATTTTGTTTCCTATTTAGCTAAATATTTTATCTAAATATTTAAATGTTTTTTTTTGTAAAATATTATGAAATATTGCATTAAACATTTTCTATTAAAGTAGTTATGTAAAAAGACTCTAGAAAATAATTTCAAGTTTTGTAATTATGGATTTTTTTTTTTTTTAATTTATCATAAAACGTTTTTAGTTGTAACCACGAAACTAACGATGTTTCAAAGGTTTGAGGAAACGTGTCAGGTCATCTTTGTGAGACGACATTATGCAGACCAACATAAAATGGTCACCTTTTTGGGGTTTCTTCGAAGGTGTTTCCCAATTCTCCAGCCCACAGGAGGTAGAGAGCGTGTAAGACTTATTGCCAGAAAAGATGAAATCAAATTATCTAAGCACACATATTTTCGTTTTTACCATAGTAACACTCATTATAAGAGGAAAAAAATTGTGAAAATGGTATAAAAAAATTGCAATTTTAGAACTCTCTTGCGCAATTTCTTTAAGAGTTAGGAGAAAAGTAAAAATGTACAGTGGTAGTTTAACCGACAGTTTTCCATCGCGTGTAATAAGTGTCACTCTTACAGATCTCATTTGCACAGGAATGAGTAACAGCGGAAGCACTGTAAGCAGGTTAAGCGCCTCACGCGTAGGGGCGACAGGGCGTTGGTCGCGCGTGTTATTGTCGCCCGTATAGCTGTGCCTCGAATGCCAACCAAAAAATTCTCGGGCCCACATGCTCCCACCTACCAGAGTGGCGCAGGAGCGATAAGGGTGACAATGCTTCGCGCATCAAGTACCTCATCGCCGCTAAGCGCAAGGCCCTCAACTGGCGTGCAGTGTTCTCGTCGCACTGCGTGTACCTATGGCACTTTCAGAGGTAACGATATTATTTTATTAGTGGAAAGTCTGCAGGAATGTTCAGTGCAGTCCCCTATAGTAGTTCTGTATGTATTTGACGCGTATATTTTGAAATACTCACAACGCTTTAATAAAAGAAGGTTCACTTTTAGCAATTCTGGAGTACTCATAAATTGTGTTTCTAATGTGCGTGACGTCTGGAAAGCACTGAGCAGCCATCGTCTGAAGTGTGTGTGTTCTTGTCGTAGATCAGCGCACTGGGCACTTGTAGCTTGGCGAATAAACGTGAATTTCTAACACGATGTAACGCAGTTCAAACGACAGGTAGGCGGGAACCTTAAGCACGAGAACCGAATTTTCGCCACAAGTTTTTTTTTTGTTTTTAAGATGTTATCGTAATTTTTGGCACGCAAAGACGTAAACAGTAATTTCGAACACTTTCTTACGCTGTTAGATATTTACCACCTTCATTATTCTCGGAGCAGTAATTAATAGATATGCTGATTTTCCGCGAGAAAAAAGTATGAGCACGTGGTAGACTTCAATACTATTAGCACCCAACAGCAATTTGTATGTTGCCATTGGTTGTTGTCTGCTTGAGAAGGCGTTTTCATTTTTTTACCGGGCCACTCAGCATTCGGCAACATCGGCACGGCTCCTACGTGATTCGTGTGCATACAGCTAATACGTGTCAAAAAGTAATTCAGCCAATCAAGATACGTAAACGATCCTACAGTGTTTTGAAATGTAACTTGTGAGATCTTTCCGCGAAATTTCACTTCCCCTACTAATTGAAGATAATAACNTTGTAATTTTTGGCACGCAGAAACGTAAATAATAATTTCGAACACTTTCTTACACTATTAGATATTCACCGACTACATTATTCTTGGAGCAGTAATTTATAGATCTACTGATTTTTCGCGAGGAAAAAAATATGAGCACGTGGTAGACTTCAATACTATTAGCACCCAACAGCAGTTTGTATGTTGCCATTGATTCTTATCTTGAGAAGGCGTTTTCATTTTTTTACCGGGCCACTCAGCATTCGGCAACATCGGCACGGCTCCTACGTGATTCGTGTGCATACAGCTAATACGTGTCAAAAAGTAATTCAGCCAATCAAGATACGTAAACGATCCTACAGTGCTTTGAAATGTAACTTGTGAGATCTTTCCGCGAAATTTCACTTCCCCTACTAATTGAAGATAATAAATAATTAATTNCTTTGAAATGTAACTTGTGAGATCTTTCCGCGAAATTTCACTTCCCCTACTAATTGAAGATAATAAATAATTAATTATTTCTTATATTCCATCAGTGCTCCCAGACTAATAAAGGCAGTGAATATCTGACAGTGTAAGAAGGTGTTCGATATATATTGCTTATGTAATGTCGTGCCGAAAATCTCAAAAGATTCTCAGTTTGTTACGAAAATGAGATAAATACACCGACCTGTGTGCCTATCACGCTGGCGCATCTACACGCAATCTTCCTTACTCACGTGCAGTTTTCCCGCTGTGCGGCTGAAACTGTCACTTCCAGCGGTGACACTACAAACTTATATCGCAAAGCCTACAGTAAAGTTCAGTGCATGTCCCTATACTAGTTTTAATATTTTCTGATAAGTACATTCTGCGATGAAACTGTGCGGATAGGCAGTTCTTGGCTGTATTGGAGAGCTCGGAAATAGTATTTGCAATGTAGGAATACGTGATGTCTTGAAAGCAGTATTCGTGCCTCGTCTCAAGTGTATTTTCTTTTCGTTTATCAGCACATACGACGCACGTAAAATAGTTTCGTAAAAACCATGCATTTAAAACTCACTGCTACGTAGTCCAAGACCGAAGTACGTAGTCCTCCTAACACTTTGAATGCAGTACACATTTACTAGCAGTTCAACATTATGACTGAGGTGAGTATGGAGCAGCGTCGAAATGAAAGGGCGGGGGAAACGGGAGATCCCTGAGAAAACCCGCCGACCAGCGGCATCGTCTGGCACGATTCCTACATGCGAAGATCCGGGGGTGGCCCGGGCGGGGATCGAGCCCGGTTCGCCTTAGTGGGAGGCGAGCAGGCTAACCACTCGGCCACCACTCCCCTTCCCCCCTGGGTACTTCATTTCATCGTTATATGTTTACTTGTGCTTCTGGCGAGCTCGGGGAATCCCGGGATGCTTGTCCAGGAGACTGCAACCTCCAGGGCTCATATAATCTTTTCCCAGGAACAAGAACACTTAGATGACGAAGAAGGGAAATGTGAGCGGGGCGGAGAAAGGGTGAGAGTGAGGCATTACATCGCGTGCCGGTACCGCATTGATAATATGTGCGAGAGAGAGGAGGAAGAGGGGAGCCGACAGCGAGCCGCGAGAGAGTGGTGGCCGCACAAGCACGCCGTTACCTTAGTCTTCCGTAGCTTCCCCTCTTCGCAAACACGCCGAAGTCCAACCGGAAGAATATAATAATTGCCCTCCGCCGCGCTGCCCCGCCCGCGTGCCGCCATTATTTACGAGCGGGTTGCTAGCGAGCTCGCTGCACAGAGCTACACGCGTGGCGAGCCAACAGTCACGCGGAATGGCAGAGAAACACGACTGCTCTTATAACAATGGGTACAGACAGTGATATATCGCGAAAATATCAGATAGCTTGTCATGTTTCAACATTTGATGCCCGTATATGAAACATTATTTCTTTAAGAAGACTAGATAAGGCCTACTGAAGTATTATTTTAATATGTTATATGAGTTACTGCTTCGAAGTTAAATCGCAGAATACTAAACCATACAGAGGCGAAACAGCCGCTTGTTCCGGGAACTTCCGAAGCACACGCCAGCAATGTGGCGTTACTAGAGAACTGAAAAATTGGCGGATTCATTTTGGGACAAGCTAGAATTCAAAACACGTGCGTTTATATAACTTTAGCCATTGGTTCACACGGTGTTAGACACTTGCTGGGGAACGGTGTCCAATTGTCGCCTTCCACTGTGACAGCAGACAACCAATGTGGAGTTTATATTGGCGTATGTGTACATAAGACTGTCGAGTCTAGCATGCAGGTCATTGAACTCGCGAATTTTTCATGTCTCAAGGCATTACTGACCAGCAACATATCGAAACGCTGTTCACCAATCGGCGCCTGGTAATCTACTCGCCAGCCAGTAGCCCAGCCAACAGGGAACCTTCCGCAACCTGCAGTAGCCAATCAGACATAAGGTCCGATCCAGAGCCAATCATATAAAAGGAACCGGCAAGACATTTCGTCTCTGTGTATGTATCTACTATCTACTCTGTGCTCCGACGGTGGCAACCGTCGCCCGGTTGGCGGTGACGCCCGACAAGTCCCGAATCGACCCGATCTCTGTTAAACCTCCGAGTCTTACCGCCTTACTTAAAACACATATATTGTCCGAAGGACCGGCGAATGTACACTTCAAATATTTATTGTTTGAGTTCTTGAGATAACCTTCCTCTTTTATTTGTTTGGAACTTGTGGTAGATTAGTGAACTCGCCGTTTACGTATGAAAGCATGGATTTTTTTTGCTGAATGAATGAAAAAGTCTTATTCAGTGGCGTAATAGCGATTTGTTCAAGTATTCCCTGCCAGGACAGGGAAAGAAACGTGACTCTAGCCCCTTCGTTTCTGATAAANTAATAGCGATTTGTTCAAGTATTCCCTGCCAGGACAGGGAAAGAAACGTGACTCTAGCCCCTTCGTTTCTGATAAACATAATCGCTCTTGACGTGCTTGCTAACGAAAATAAAAGGAGATCAAGGATAAAAATTGATTGATAATCCTGTAACGTAGAAATATTCTGATTAGATTTAAATATACCAGTATATATATATATATATTAGCATATATATAATCAGATATTATTTATTGAAACTCCTCGTTGCATGTAGCATTTCCTTAAGCGTGAAGATTAACATTTCGAGGGCTATGCGCAACTGTCGCTCGGACAAAGATTGTAAGACGGCAGCATTCCTCGAGCAGTTTTCACATCCACTATTCGCAATTCCTTCTGTTCCCATGCCGTCACAAAAGTTCTGCCCCGTCTCTTGGGGGTTCACCCGAGGGCACAGAGTAGGTAACCACGAAGAGGCGAAACAGCGCCTTGCACCAGCCAAATGGCGCCACTGGCCAGCAACATGTCGGAACGCCGGGTCGCCCGTCGGCGCCTGGCGACGACCTCGCCTACTGACAGTCCTGCCGGAAATGCGTGCGGTACGTTGATTCTAACAAACAGACGGGTTCACTCCCGGATTTTCGCATGTGGGAATCGTGTTGGACGATGCCGCTTGCCGGGCGGGTTTTCTCGGGGTACTCCCGTTTCCCCCGCCCTTGAATTCCTGCGCCGCTCCATTCTAGGGTTTCATTTCTGTCATGCTCGGGGATGTCGGTCACCTACGGGTCCCAGCTGGAAAGACAGTCACTCGGAGGGTGTTGCCTTGCCCTGGGTGCACTCCCCACACGCCATTATTATTATTATTCTAACAAACAGTGAACATTTGACGCGGTAAACCATCGTCTTTTAACGATATGGGTTGCAAGGGGACAGAGAGGGACGTACTTTGCCAGATCACCCCCTCCAGTAACATGCGGGCCAGCTGGGTTGTTATTTCGCCCACTTGCCGTGATCGACAGGGTGAACGTCTTGTCCAAAGTTTGCTAAGGCCGAGTACTCACGAGAGTACATCTGCCAGTATACGTAAGCATGTCTGCAGACGTACGTGTGGGAACAGGTGTATCCGGACAGATGCCTGCAATCAGCTGTATACTGCAGACACCTGTCATGCTTTNGACGTACGTGTGGGAACAGGTGTATCCGGACAGATGCCTGCAATCAGCTGTATACTGCAGACACCTGTCATGCTTTCTCACTTGTTGTCTGCCTTGCACTGGAACATGTAGGACGCGATGGTTTTCCAGGCTATTCGCGCGGCCTATTTAGCAATTTCATCGCACAGGGAGATGTGGNGAACATGTAGGACGCGATGGTTTTCCAGGCTATTCGCGCGGCCTATTTAGCAATTTCATCGCACAGGGAGATGTGGAGTAAAATATTTTTGGCCACGTGAATTATTCAACAATTATGGTGGACATCACGAAAAAAAAAATGGTTAAACGAATTGAAGTAAGACGATGGACTTGTGTTCGGAAAATTTATTCGCACGACCAGCGTAAAACTTCGAAGAACTGTAGCAAATAACGAATAGAGTCCATAATTTGTAAAATGGATCCAAAACGGCACAGTCTAGTGGTTCGTGAAGGCCCAGTTTTGTGGTCCAGTCTGGCGCAGTCTAGTGGTCCTCGAAGGACNAACGGCACAGTCTAGTGGTTCGTGAAGGCCCAGTTTTGTGGTCCAGTCTGGCGCAGTCTAGTGGTCCTCGAAGGACCAGTCTTGTGGTCCAGTCTGGCCCAGTCTAGTGGTCCGCGAAGGCCCAGTCATATTGTCCAGTCTGGCGCAGTCTAGTGGTCCTCGAAGGACAAGTCTTGTGGTCCAGTCTGGCCCAGTCTAGGGGGTCCGCGAAGGACCAGTCTTGTGGTCCAGTCTGGCCCAGTCTAGTAGTTCAGTCCGGCCCAGTCTTGTGGTCCAGTCTGAGCTGTTCCGTGAGCACCCAGTCCTGCAACTCCGGAATGCGGCCACTCCTGTATTTATATAATTAAACTCAGCATCCACCACTCTCGTTGAGGATACTTCAGCCCGGGACTTGACTGGTGTGCCAGGCGGAGTCGCTCAGGGCCAGAGTTCACCCCATGATCCGAGAGAAGTGGAGCGGTTTTTAATTTTATTAATTTTTGTTTTTGTTTTTACCCTCCATGTCCTTTTTTCCAATCCGGTTTCCAGTGTCATCCCTGATAAGCCTGTTCCGACCTTTTCACCTTCGTTCCCAAAGGGGCAGGGGGTTGTAGTTATACTCCTAAACGCCCAGACCTCGTTGAACCGCGAGGAGGTTGTCGCCCGGTGACCCAGCACCCCCCCCCCTCTTTTTTAACGCTTTAATATATCTTTTTTTTAAACAATTTTTAGTAAAACTTTACATTCCTAAACAAAACACTACAGAACTCAAAGCAATTTTCTTTAACTAGCTAAAATAATTTTGTTGTATAACTTTTGATTAACATAATAAAATTTTCATTTAAATATGACAACATAACAAAAATGTTACACAAAACAAACCAAACATTTATGTTTTACACAAAAACTTCCAATAATATACCAAAAAAAAAATTTAAGATTTAAAAATTTAGATATTAATAAAGAACCTAACACATAACAAAAACTAATCTAACGCAGACAGCATGCATACTCTTCGCTACGGATACACATATGTATGCCGACATGTATGCTAGTGAGTACTCGGCATAAACCTACAAGCTGTGCAAGGCACAATTTTCAATCTTAGACAGGTCTTTAACGTGTGCGCTGCTTTCCGAGATAAGATTAATTTTAACTTTATAATGATGAACCTACCCTGGGGTAGCAGAAAAAATATGTATTAAAATTGCCGTTTAAATTATTGGAGAGATTTTTGGCGAGGTCCTGAGTGCCAGTGAGAGTGAAATAGGTGAATTTGGAGCAGCGATGGAATTCTTGGTAAAGGGGAACGGTGATTCTCCGAGAAAGCCCGTTGACCAACAGCAAAGTTCGCTACGTTTCCCGCATATGGAAATCCGAGTGACCCCTCACTGCTCCACGTCGACCCGTTTTTTTGTGTCAGTGGATACATAAATGCAGATAGGCATCGTGCAACTTAGTTTTTAAACCCTTAATACATTTTGCTTCTACGCGAGAAAGTTATTGGAAGCGTGGACAGTGTTCGAGTGAGATATGCGAGCCACTCCACCGCATTACTTCATTAACACCTGCTGCGCGATCGCCAGCTCGGGATGTCTGTCATCTTCCCTTCACAAAGCTACAGCTAGAGTCTCATTCGCCGACACTAGCCGAGACAACTCGCAGGATGTTACCTGACCGCAAGTTCGCAGGTTCAAGATGACTGGAATAGCTGTCGCCCCGCTCGCGATGCGAAGGAGTTGTCAGAGGCTCGTGGCCTGGGGAGGAGGGGGGTCGGAAAGGCGCGGAGGAAGGGGCAGAGTCCACCGGAATGTTCGCAACTACTCCGTTGAACTATGCCTCAAGTTCTATCTAGCCACTGCGAGCACCTGTCAAGCTCTGGGTGGATTGTGAACGTACCTCCTGCTATTTCCACAGCAACAACGCAGAGTACGCAAGAGTGCAGAGATCAAACAGCCGCTTATACCGCGGAACTCCATCCGCACACGCCTGCAAAATGGCGTGTGCAGATGGAGATCAGCATGGGCGTTGTGTTTGATTTGACACTACGCGCTGTTAAATGGAGCCGCAATTGTTGTGGGACCAACGGGGCCCATAACATGAATAATACAGTTAACATCTTGGTACAAGATTAATCTGTAAAACACTAAGCCGGGAGATAGCAGATATGGGATTATTAGCTGTATACACATAAGCGTAGCCAGATATACGGTTCCACAGACATATGCCCGGTGGGGCAGAGGTGTCTGGAGACCGCAAGGATGCGGGGCAGTAACATTACCTCCATAGAGGTCTGTGGACACGGAACTCCAAATAAAACTGGAGTCCAATATTATCAAAATGGGCAAATAACACGGATTTAACCATGAATGATCCTAATTATACATAATCATTACCACAAATAGTGCGTCGCAACTACAGTGCGATATAGTTGTGTTAGAAAGCTCGTCAATGCAGTATTTTTATATATTCAGATATGACAACTGACATGGACGTGTTGGTCATTTACAATTATTAAACTTCATGTTAAAATCCCTTTTAAACATTACTGGGCTGTAAATACATCATACGATATAAGTTACAAAATTTTTTAAATAAATAAAGAAATAGAATTTATTAGATGACTTTTATTTATAATCACATCGGTACTTAATATCATATTCGAAAGTTAATTTAACATAAAGTCGATTTAGTTGCGTTGTGCTATAGTTAACTTTAAAAACTCAAGCACAGATATTCCTGTTTAATTCGATATTGCTTCAGACATAGACATGCAAGCGCTGGTTCTTACTTCAGATTACAATTTGTATTTAAAAATGCACATTCTGTGATACTTCACACGATATACTTACGTATACAAAAAAAATTTATGTTAAATTAAAAGTAAATACAAATTAAATTCCTTGTAATTTAGTTATGTATTATCGAATCCAACTTTGCTATTTTTGAGGGAAATTCGAGAAATTCTGGGAGGCTTCGAACCCAAATGGTACTGATGATATAACGCAAAGGTCAAGGTCAAGGTTATTCAAAATGGCGGTGGCGAGTGTCACCCACAAACCACTGTCCCAGAACCGGCTATTACCATCTACCCTTGGCTGAGGACTGGAGCAATAGCCTCGTTTGTTGTTATTGTGAAAGGATTCATATTGGCTAGGCTTCCGGCTGGCAAGTAGGTTTCAAGCGCCAATGGGCGTTCTGGCACGTTGTTGGTCAGTGACGCCATTTTGCAAAGTTAGCGGTACGAGCAGCTACTTCACCTCTGTATACTGACCTACTCTGAGCCAGCAGGCTGGGGGCCTGCCTCACGGAGTTGGCCAGTGTTGAGGGGCCAGACAGAGGTCGGCGTAAAGGGAGGGGTAGCCGGGTCGCGTGGTGGTAATGTAGCCGGGTGCAGCGGCGCGAACAGGGGTAGGGGTGCTGTTTCAGGCGCGAGGCCCAGTTTCGTCCTCGCTCGGTCGGCCAACCGAGCCCCAGATGCGCACCCGGAACACGGGCCAGGAGCGAGGCGAGTGTCCATGGACCACCCTGCCCTGGCCGCGCCTGCTGGGCGTCTGCCTTTTGCTCATCACTTCTCCGACACAGCATTCCAATTCAAGGCTCCCGCCGACCTGGAGCTTTATTCCGCGTCTGAGTGATAAGGGCGACACTGCCTCGCGCATCAAGTACGTCAACGCCTCTAGGCGCGAGGCTCTGAACTGGCGTGCAGTGTTCTCGCCGTACTGCGTGTACCCATGGGACTTTCAGCTGTGACCTTATTATTTCATTGGTGGAAAGTCTGTAGGAAGTATAAGGTAAAAGTAAAGTGGATCTCCTTATAGTGATGCTACCAGCAACACAGTAAATGCACAACTTTTTAAAAAGTACTGTAGAGACTTCCAAAATTGTAATAAAAATATGGCTTGAGCTTCATATGAAAGATAAATGTTTATATTTTATTCAGTGTAAAATATGTCGCCGCAGTAAGTCTCTTTGATGGGTAAATTAACTAATGAATAACGAAAATTTCCATTTCTTACCCAAGAATGGGCGTATTTCTTCTCTGAATAAATAACAAAATTGATTTCATTAAAAATAAAACATTATCTAACCAGGTTAGCAGTTTTTTTCTATGCTTTTACATGAGAAAATATTCGCATAACATTTTATATGTGTGCTAAAAGTTCAGTTTATGGAAATAAGTTACAATACATATTACACCTGTTGACTGAATTACTAATTTTTAAAATTTAAAATAATGTAAAATACAGCATTTTTTTGCAATAATATTAATGTATAATTTAATATAAATCAATCGCAGTAACGATAACATGTCAAATAACCGCACAATCTTGGAAACACAAAAAACTATTATATAATATACCTAGGAAGCTGCTGCCTTCGTAGCGCAGTGGTAGAAAGTGGGACTACGTGAAGAAGTCGAAAGTAGAATTAAAAGGGAGGGCGAGGTGATTATGTGCGCGGTAACAGACCTGGGTAATGGGTTGTGAACAGTTGGAAGAGGACTGAGCACCTGCCTACCAGCAGAGGCGGAGGGGACGCGTGTCTACCTGTCTCTGGCTATCGCCACGAGCATTTGCTGCTTCCTATAAACGACAGTGATGCAAGTAATGCGATCATGAGCAACCGACCATTGCAGGTCGGTGGTCATGCCTGTAGTCATGCAGCCAAAAAAAATATCCTTTTGTTATGTAAATCGCACGCATTTCACTCATCTCAGTTTGAAACTGAAATTTGAATTTGTAATTACTGTAAACCTACCATTATGGAGGTTGTCATGCGTAAAACACAATAAAATGTAGGTACAGCACACAACAAAAATTTTAACGCATGTACTTGTATATACAATGGCATTTGAAAGGAATGGCTATGTGTAAAATCGATGGAAACATGATTGAAAAGGAATAATATTTTGTGAACGATTAATAAAATTTTCATTTCATCGTTCACGCAATTTATGAATTTAAAAAAAACATAATTTTCTGTAAGTCTTCCTTGATCTCACTTTCTTTACAGAGCTGCAACTAACTGCACAACAAATGCATTGCATACCAAACCACATTAGAGCAGCTGTCATAATTTAAAAGAAAATACGTTGTATTTCGTTTATTGATTGTATTATATGTGACAGATCAATGTAAGTATTTTATTAAAGTCATAGTGTTATATCCTGAGAGTTTTGTAAACGTATTATATAACTGATTTGACAAATATTTTTGTGTAATTTTGAAATTTTATTTGTAATATGCAATAATTTAAAATAACTTCAAATATCCTTTTTCCATGTAAGAATATAGACGTTACTATTAACTTCTAAAGCAAAAATTTTGGAGAATATAAAGTGACTGAATGCGTATATACTTTGTTCAAAGAGAAACAAAATGCGCGTTATTTTCATTTCGAGCTGCAATTGTTTTGTCCACTTGAAGAAAATACGTCGAATAGTCCTCATGAACAGCCTGATTGTACGGAAATTGTCGGACAAGCATTTGAAGTGACTGTACTGTGTTGCTAGGGAGAAGGGACTGGACGGGGGTTACGCACACTGATTAGTCTGTCCAGCACGAGTCTCGCGACTCGTTCTGCAGTCCGGTTCAGGTGCATGGCTGCCAGGTGTGTTGCGACCAAGTGATTGCAGGCTCTACAGTGGTTGTGCGATCAGAGTAAAATAATGTGGGTACACCAGAAGCGTCCAGTCGGAAAAGGCACGAGGTTTCCCTTCAAGAAAAAAGAAAAACGAAAGTGGCTTACTCCTAAATATCCTAAAGAAACACCGGTAAGGTACAACATAATACTTATTATTATACACAATTATTTTAAAAAAATTGTGCGTGCGCGCGTGCACACAAGAGAGAAGGACAAAAAAAAAAGGTGTAGGAAATGGTGCATTCTCGTTAGCGTGTATACACACACACACACACACACGCTCTCTCTCACAAACACACAGAGAAGAGTTGAAGCCTTGCTGTTGGTGTTGGATATGTATGTATTTCTTACCCCGGTTCTATTGTAGTTTATCCATGCAATATCGCAGTAGCACACCAGGGTCATTCATAACACGGCCGACAAATCTACCTACTNACAAGAGAGAAGGACAAAAAAAAAAGGTGTAGGAAATGGTGCATTCTCGTTAGCGTGTATACACACACACACACACACACGCTCTCTCTCACAAACACACAGAGAAGAGTTGAAGCCTTGCTGTTGGTGTTGGATATGTATGTATTTCTTACCCCGGTTGTATTGTAGTTTATCCATGCAATATCGCAGTAGCACACCAGGGTCATTCATAACACGGCCGACAAATCTACCTACTNGTATTGTAGTTTATCCATGCAATATCGCAGTAGCACACCAGGGTCATTCATAACACGGCCGACAAATCTACCTACTTCGTGAGTTAGGATCGGGCAAGGCATGCGTACATGAAGTTAGAACTAGTGAGTTAACGAGTGAAACAAAAGCCTTTGTAATGCAGATTCAACTGAAAATTATTTTACTAATACAGTTAGTATGTTATTTTTTATGATTAAGTGAGTGTTTACGGTAAAGTAATCACTTTTTGAAGAAAAAAAACTCTGTCCTTAACTGCGCTATACACTGAGGCGACAAAAGTCATGGGATACCTCCTAATATCGTGTCGGACCTCCTTTTACCCGGCGAAGTGCANCTGAGGCGACAAAAGTCATGGGATACCTCCTAATATCGTGTCGGACCTCCTTTTACCCGGCGAAGTGCAGCAACTCCACGTGGCATGAGCTCAACAAGTCGATGGAAGTCCCCGGCAGAAATATTGAGCCATGCTGCCTCTAGAGACGTCCATAATTGCGAAAATGTTGCTGGTGCAGGTGTTTGTGCACGAACTGACTTCTCGATTATGTCCCATTTGTAATATCAACCGTTCTCGAGCACGAATTACTTACCAAAACCTTTCCAAATTCCATTTAAAACTTTGGAAAAATGTGGGGGGAGGGGGGAAGCAGTTTTCTCTCGGCAGTGAAAAAACACTACTTAGTTGATTTATAAGTCACCTGATTTAAGTAAAGTTTTAAATTTTCCCTCTACGAAAGTTTTGTAAGGCTAATTGTTCTTTAAAATGTTTACGTAAATAACAGCCTGCTTTTCATATAACGTAAAAGTAACTTACTGAGCAAATATGTTAACATACTTGAAAGTAGAAACCTGTTTCTTGTTTCTTCGGAATAAAAATTTTATATTCAAGTCTGGCGTTTTTTTTTTTTTAGGCATAACAGATCCATTTACATTTTAGCAAATATGTACATTGTAAATTATAAACCATTACATTAGTTACACATTACTATGCCCAGGGCAAATAAATAATTTTTTTTAAATTAGAGGTAAACAAAAATTACGAGGAATGCTATTTATTTATGAGTCTTTTCTTTTGTGGCGAAGTTGATCAGCAGCATTGTCTTACACACTTTTAAACCCCAATATAAAATTTATATTTATAGTACACAGAGAAAAACAAAGTGTTATGTACACTTAATGCAATACAAAAGTTCCCGAAGTTTATAGTGATAAATTTTTTAGAACCTAATTATAATGCTATTTTACTCGTACATTTACAGATTTAAAATATGGCAGTTTATATTTGTACGTTCAAGCTAACACAAGTAAAATAGGTTTCTCGTTAAATATCCCTAGCAATTTACAGTGTAACTTGAATTAATATTTTTTTTGTACACGATTTTGTCCAGTAGGGCGCTATCGTCACTTATACAGTCCATCAAATAAAATCATTCGTTGCTACGAAATGTTTTGCGGACAATTTTATGTAAAATGCATATCAAAATATTACCAAAATTCGTACTAACACATCGTTATAAGTGCTACTACATCAGCAGATAATTAGACTAAAAAACCCGGCCGATGTTTTTAAAAACACTTTAACTACATTTCTAAATACAAAAAAAATGTTGCTAACATTATATCATTACAGAACAAGATATTTGGTGCAAACATTATGCACTAACATCGTGAAAAATAACAGATTCTTGGACAATTTCCCGGAAATAAACACTGCCAATATAAGTTACATTATCGAATGAAAACGCATTCGCATTCGTTCCTGTTTGCTCAACTGCTCAACAGCTACTTACTTGCCGTTTGACACATTAGAATTTCGGTCAAACACCTCAATCGATGTATACAAACAAATGTACATTTTTATTGCCATAATTTTATATACAAGTAAAACTAGNGGTCAAACACCTCAATCGATGTATACAAACAAATGTACATTTTTATTGCCATAATTTTATATACAAGTAAAACTAGCGAATCTTAAATGCTCCCAACCTATGCAATCAATAGTGAAAGGTTTACAAAAATGTATTATTGATTTTTCCAATGTGTATGTCTTCCATACTGGCATGTGTGTTGTCATACACATGGGCAGAGTACTGCTAACCCAAGACCACGAGAGGAGAAGGTTGGGCCATCTCGCCTGTTTCGAGCAAAGGTACTCCGGAGGGTGGCAGATGACGTCACTGCGGTGCAGCGCTCCCCCGAGTCTAGGGCCGCCTGTCTGTCAATTATTGCTAGTTTCGGACCGCGGTTTAACCCAATCTGGGCCCCAATTATTGAAGCTATCGGAATTATTCCTCTAGAGGAAAGACATCATTCCGCTATCGGAATGCCTAGAGCCAATTTCCGAACACTCGATAGCGGAATTCTATACCAGAATCGATCCATGAAATGTCGAAACGAATCCGTCAGCTAGGCAGCTGCCAGAATCGCCATTCCTCTACAGATTTGTCTATAATACTTTGTATGATGTAGGAAAATTTAAAATACACTCGCGCGTGGTTTAATATAAATATAATTAACAACGGAGGGTAAAACTGTTACCAAATACCAAATTATCAAGACGTTTACATATCTATGAAAAAATCGTGTAAACAAAGTTAAGTTTGTAGGTGAAAACTGATAGAATTGCTAAGAACATCATGTGAAATATTATACGAAACTGCTGAAACATAAAATACATAACGAAATAAATTTTGCAACAAAAGCTGTAGTTGTGAAACGTAGCTATTACTGTGAATCAAAACGTAATAAATTTGTTTCAGACATGCAAACGTTAATGAAAAATATTTTATAGTTTACAGCTATAGGCGGAATGTAAGCAAAAATTTTGTAATGGTATATTTACACCAGAAAAATATAAATTGTTATAGTGTTGCTTTTTAATTTGCATTTTATCATTTTTTACAGTATGATAAAGCGTTTTACTGTTCTTTCGTGAACAAAGTTAAGAAAAAGTAATTAAAATATAAATTTTTCTTAAATATATTCTTAATTGATACTAAACCTATATCTAACGGCAATATGACTTAACTCTTTAACATGTTCTTTCACGGGCTGTTATTTTATTGGCAAATATTAGCGTAATTACGTCAATACATGTTCTTTTAAGGAAAAAACAAATATGCAAGAAAAATAAGAGTTCCTGTGGATTACCAATGTGTGACTTCATTATTTATGATATATCAGTTAATAGTTTCGTCGTCACTGTAGACAGTTTATTTTTTTAAGATAGTTGCAATTACTTATCCCGGATGATCTACAAATAAATAAAATATATATTAATGTATTTTAAAGCAAATTTCCCCATTACAACAGATTTGACGTGATTGGTTCAGCTTCGCTGATGAGACACGAAATGCAACGATGTCAAGTTGTAAAATCGATTCTTCATAAATCTTATACATTTTATTTCGACAGCTGCTAGTCTTCTCAAAAATTCATATCTTGGCATCGCAACACTCGTTACCAGAATGGAAGTATCGAAAAAATCCGCTAGAAAATTAATTTCGATAGTTTAAAAAAATTGGGCCCCTGTTTCATTGTCAACACATAATTATACCTGAGCGTTTTTACATTATTTAGTATGCTGTCTGTAATTCCAATGCCATATCCGTGTTGCAATTATTTGTGGTATAACGCTCGTACAAACAGTAAATTCGCTAGTTTAATGTTGCTGTGAGCCACAATCACACATTAAAGTGAATTTTTCTTAGTGTCTCGTCGTTGTCGTGGGTGTGACTGTACAGGCCCACAGATTTGTGTATATTCAATTTGAGTATATTTGTTTCATTAGGCCTGACTAATATTTTTCAGTTATCTTCAGCTAAATCAAGTAGGATATTCTGCGGAATGATTCCATGAGCATGAAACGCGATGTTCATCTAACTTTTTCTTGCATAAGCTAATGACTATTTTATTTTTATATAAATCTCTTTTGTGACAGCAATCGAAATATATCAAAGAAAATATTATGTTTGATATATATTGCAAAACAGTAGCTGTACCAACGTGCAAACGAGTATTATATACAATGTTTACCCTTAGCTGCAGTCTCGACTGGCCAGTCGCTTCGCCATAGTGAATTCAGCGCGCACCACTCAATGTGCGGTTACTCAAACAGGCTCACTCGGGCCAACCTCCCTTTGCTAACATGTTGTTGTTATCGCCGAGAGTAATCTGCTAGAGGCTACGGGTCATTAGAGAGGCGGGCGGATGATCTGGCCTGTGCACTGACACTCAGTGGTTCTGGGAATGGATGAAAAGCTGTCCAATAATTTGATGAGGGGGGGTGAATACGACTGTGGTGCCATCTAGCGGATGGTTTGGAAGCATTTACAAATCACTTTGCAGTGCGCTCACACTACCTCCCAATTGACTTACGCCTTAAGTGCAGAGCCCTTAAATAGTTCTGTATGCATCTGATGCGTAAATTTTGAGATACGGCACTTTGAAAAAGCTGTTTTTAACCGTTTTAGAGTACTCTGAAATGATGTTTCTTACATGCAAGACATTTCGAACGTACTCAACAACCCTCATCTGAAGGTTGTGTTCCTTTCGTAGAACAGTATATTGGACGCATGTTTAAACAGTTTCGTCGAAAAACGTATACTTCAAAAACTCTGTAACGCAGTTCAAGCACCAGGTAGGCGGAAGCATTAACAACCTTAACCTAAACTATCACATGAATAAGTGTTTTTGCAGTTTCAGCTAACCTAGACTAGTATGCGAATAAGCGCGCCGTTTCCACACGCGCCATGTGCTGCAGTCACGACACAGTTCTTAATTATTCCAATGCAGTAAAACAAAATGGTCCATCAATGGCATACCGAAGGATGAAAGTTAGCCTACAGCTGGAATGCACCCGGAATGATTGCTGAACCTGAAATGGTAACACCTACACTTAATACTCGGCCCACAGCTGGCTCACTAGTGGATAACACTGTGCGAGGAACACGCAACAGCTTGGAGGCCGCGGCGGGTGAGCGGTTAGACTGCTTGCCTCCCACCAAGGCCAATCAGGTTCAATCCTCGGCCGGCTCTCTCCGGATATTTCCAAGTGGGAATAGTGCTGGACGATGCCACTGGTCGGCGGATTTTCTCGGGGATCTCTCGTTTCCCCTGCCCTTGCATTCCGGCGCGGCTCCATTCTCACCTCATTCCACCCTCATCGGCTCTGAAGACCTCGTTGTTAAGAGCCACCCAAATATGTCAACTCAACAACCAATGGCCTGCCACCATGAGCCAGTTACGTGCTGCAATAATGTTGGCGTGCCCTTTGTGGGCAGTTAGTGGCATACCTACTTGCAGCCATCCACATTCCATAAATTTGCCATAGATGTCACGGCGAATGTATTGTTGCCGTAAGTTAACCGCTTGTTCCGCGAACTTAAGCCACACACACCAGGAAAAATGAGTTACCAGCCAGCAACATGTCGCCAATCAGCGCCTGGTAACCTACTGGCAGGCCAGCCAATAAGGGAGGTTTTGCGGTACGCAGTAGCCAATGGGACACAAAGCCCGTTCCAACATCAAGGTGGCCACCATGCCATTTCGCCTCCGTGCACGTGTCTATATAAACTGATCACTTCGCGTTATATATCAATATCAAGATAGGCGGCATACAAGTATGCGTCACTTTCAAGTATGTCGTGCCTCGGCCCACCGAGACACGCCCTGCAGAACTCAAAACCGAAAGTGAAAGACTCAGCACTCTTGGCACCTTCATTCCGTATGGCCGGGTGGAGCAGGAGACTGAGTTCTGCCTGTGGTGGATGACAATGGACACGTGACGTCTGCTCGAGTATGTAGAGGACTGTGCAGTCTAGCTTGGTGACATAACGCGAAATGGTTGAGTTGAGAGATTTGGGCGGCTCTTAACAACGAGGTCTTGAGAGTCGATGAGGGTGAAANGGTCAAACACCTCAATCGATGTATACAAACAAATGTACATTTTTATTGCCATAATTTTATATACAAGTAAAACTAGTGAATCTTAAATGCTCCCAACCTATGTAATCAATAGTGAAAGGTTTACAAAAATGTATTATTGATTTTTCCAATGTGTATGTCTTCCATACTGGCATGTGTGTTGTCATACACATGGGCAGAGTACTGCTAACCCAAGACCACGAGAGGAGAAGGTTGGGCCATCTCGCCTGTTTCGAGCAAAGGTACTCCGGAGGGTGGCAGATGACGTCACTGCGGTGCAGCGCTCCCCCGAGTCTAGGGCCGCCTGTCTGTCAATTATTGCTAGTTTCGGACCGCGGTTTAACCCAATCTGGGCCCCAATTATTGAAGCTATCGGAATTATTCCTCTAGAGGAAAGACATCATTCCGCTATCGGAATGCCTAGAGCCAATTTCCGAACACTCGATAGCGGAATTCTATACCAGAATCGATCCATGAAATGTCGAAACGAATCCGTCAGCTAGGCAGCTGCCAGAATCGCCATTCCTCTACAGATTTGTCTATAATACTTTGTATGATGTAGGAAAATTTAAAATACACTCGCGCGTGGTTTAATATAAATATAATTAACAACGGAGGGTAAAACTGTTACCAAATACCAAATTATCAAGACGTTTACATATCTATGAAAAAATCGTGTAAACAAAGTTAAGTTTGTAGGTGAAAACTGATAGAATTGCTAAGAATATCAGGTGAAATATTATACGAAACTGCTGAAACATAAAATACATAACGAAATAAATTTTGCAACAAAAGCTGTAGTTGTGAAACGTAGCTATTACTGTGAATCAAAACGTAATAAATTTGTTTCAGACATGCAAACGTTAATGAAAAATATTTTATAGTTTACAGCTATAGGCGGAATGTAAGCAAAAATTTTGTAATGGTATATTTACACCAGAAAAATATAAATTGTTATAGTGTTGCTTTTTAATTTGCATTTTATCATTTTTTACAGTATGATAAAGCGTTTTACTGTTCTTTCGTGAACAAAGTTAAGAAAAAGTAATTAAAATATAAATTTTTCTTAAATATATTCTTAATTAATACTAAACCTATATCTAACGGCAATATGACTTAACTCTTTAACATGTTCTTTCACGGGCTGTTATTTTATTGNTTAATACTAAACCTATATCTAACGGCAATATGACTTAACTCTTTAACATGTTCTTTCACGGGCTGTTATTTTATTGCCAAATATTAGCGTAATTACGTCAATACACGTTCTTTTAAGGAAAAAACAAATATGCAAGAAAAATAAGAGTTCCTGTGGATTACCAATGTGAGACTTCATTATTTATGATATATCAGTTAATAGTTTCGTCGTCACTGTAGACAGTTTATTTTTTTAAGATAGTTGCAATTACTTATCCCGGATGATCTACAAATAAATAAAATATATATTAATGTATTTTAAAGCAAATTTCCCCATTACAACAGATTTGACGTGATTGGTTCAGCTTCGCTGATGAGACACGAAATGCAACGATGTCAAGTTGTAAAATCGATTCTTCATAAATCTTATACATTTTATTTCGACAGCTGCTAGTCTTCTCAAAAATTCATATGTTGGCATCGCAACACTCGTTACCAGAATGGAAGTATCGAAAAAATCCGCTAGAGAATTAATTTCGATAGTTTAAAAAAATTGGGCCCCTTTTTCATTGTCAACACATAATTATACCTGAGCGTTTTTACATTATTTAGTATGCTGTCTGTAATTCCAATGCCATATCCGTGTTGCAATTATTTGTGGTATAACGCTCGTACAAACAGTAAATTCGCTAGTTTAATGTTGCNTTGTACAAACAGGACATTCGCTAGTTTATTGTTGCTGTGAGCCACAATCACACATTAAAGCGGATTTCTCTTAGAGTCTCGTCGTCGTCGTGGATAAGACTGTATAGGCCCACAGATTTGTGTATATTCAATTTGAGTATATTTGTTTCATTAGGTCTGACTAATATTTTTCAGTTATCTTCAGCTAAATCAAGTAGGATATTCTGCGGAATGATTCCATGAGCATGAAACGCGATGTTCATCTAACTTTTTCTTGCATAAGCTAATGACTATTTTATTTTTATATAAATCTCTTTTGTGACCGCAATCGAAATATATCAAAGAAAATATTATGTTTGATATATATTGCAAAACAGTAGCTGTACCAACGTGTAAACGAGTATTAGATACAATTTTTACCCTTAGCTGCAGTCTCGACTGGCCAGTCGCTTCGCCATAGTGAATTCAGCGCGCACCACTCAATGTGCGGTTACTCAAACAGGCTCACTCGGGCCAACCTCCCTTTGCTAACATGTTGTTGTTATCGCCGAGAGTAATCTGCTAGAGGCTACGGGTCATTAGAGAGGCGGGCGGATGATCTGGCCTGTGCACTGACACTCAGTGGTTCTGGGAATGGATGACAAGCTGTCTAATAATTTGATGAGGGGGGGGGGTGAATACTACTGTGGTGCCATCTAGCGGATGGTTTGGAAGCATTTACAAATCAGTTTGCAGTGCGCTCTGGGCGACAGAGAATCACACTACCTCCCACTTGACTTACACCTTAAGTGCAGGGCCCTTAAGTAGTTCTGTATGTATCTGATGCGTAAATTTTGAGATACAGCACTTTGAAAAAACCGTTTTTAGCAGTTTTAGAGTACTCTGAAATGATGTTTCTTACATGCGTGACATTTTGAACGCACTCAACAACCCTCATTTGAAGTTTGTGTTCCTTTCGTAGAACAGTATATTGGACGCATGTTTAACAGTTTCGTCGAAAAAAGGAAATATTTCAAAAACTATGTAACGCAGTTCAAGCACCAGGTAGGCGGGAGCATTAACAACCTTGACCTACACTATCACATGAATAAGTGTTTTTGCAGTTTCAGCTAACCTAGACTAGTTTGCGAATAAGCGCGCCGTTTCCACACGCGCCATGTGCTGTAGTCACGACACAGTTCTTAAATATTCCAATGCAGTAAAACAAAATGGTCCATCAATGGCATACCCAAGGATGAAAGTTAGCCGACAGCTGGAATGCACCCGGAAAGATTGCTGAACCTGAAATGGTAACACCTACACTTAATACTCGGCCCACAGCTGGCTCACTAGTGGATAACCCTGTGCGAGGAACACCAACAGCTTGGAGGCCGCGGCGGGTGAGCGGTTAGACTGCTTGCCTTCCACCAAGGCCAATCAGGTTCAATCCTCGGCCGGCTCTCTCCGGATATTTCCAAGTGGGAATAGTGCTGGACGATGCCGCTGGTCAGCGGATTTTCTCGGGGATCTCCCGTTTCCCGTGTTCTTGCATTCCGGCCCGGCTCCATTCTCACCTTATTCCACCCTCATCGGCTCTCAAGACCTCGCTGTTAAGAGCCACCCAAATATGTCAACTCCACAACCAATGGCCTGCCACCATGGGCCAGTAACGTGCTGCAATACTGCTGGCGTGCCCTTTGTAGGCAGTTAGTGGCATACCTACTCGCAGCCATCCACATTCCATCAATTTGCCATATATGTCACGCCAAATGTAGTGTTGCCGTCAGTTAACCGCTTGTTCCGCGAACTCCAGCCACACACGCCAGGAAAAATGGCGTCACTAGCCAGCAATATGTCGCCAATTAGCGCCTGGTAACCTACTAGCCAACTGGCAGGCCAGCCAATACGGGAGGTTTTGCGGTACGCAGTAACCAATGGGACACAAAGCCCGTTCCGACATCAAGGTGGCCACCACGCCATTTCGTCTCCGTGCACGTATCTATAGCAACTCCATCACTTCGCGTTATACATCAATATCAAGATAGAAGGCATACAAGCATGCGTCACTTTCACGTATGTCGTGCCTCGGCCCACCGAGACACGCCCTGCAGAACTCAAAACCAATAGTAAAGGACTCAGCACTCTAGGCACCTTCATTCCGTATAGTTGGGTGGAGCAGGAGACCGAGTTATACCTGTGGTGGATGCCAATGGACACGNAGCACTCTAGGCACCTTCATTCCGTATAGTTGGGTGGAGCAGGAGACCGAGTTATACCTGTGGTGGATGCCAATGGACACGTGACGTCTGCTCGAGTATGTAGAGGACTGTGCAGTCTAGCTTGCTGACATCTTATAACGCGAAATGGTTGAGTTGAGAGATTTGGGCGGCTCTTAACAACGAGGTCTTGAGAGTCGATGAGGGTGAAATGAGGTGAGAATGAAGCCGCGCCGGAATGCAAGGGCAGGGGAAACGGGAGATCCCCGAGAAAATCCACTGACCGGTGGCTTCGTCCGGCAGGATTCCCACATGCGCAAAAGCCGGGAGTGACCCGGCCGGGGATCGAACCCGGTTCGCCTTGCCGGGGAAACGCAAACTGGTAGGATCCGTCTTATCTATTCTGTGGCCATGTCCTTGATGGTTCCCAGACGCCCATGTCTCAAGGCCCGGGCCACTGCACCACAGAGTAGATAAATACACAGAGCCGAAGTGGCGCACCGGTTCCATTATTGGAGAAACTGTGTGAACGGGCCTCGTATCCTATTGGCTGCCACCTGCTTCAAAATGTTTGCTATTATCTGTGCTACTGGAAGGGAGGTAAAAGAGAGGGGGGCAAGTAGATAACTAGGCTCTGATTTGCGAACAGTACTCTGTGCCTCAGATGTGTCATCAAAATTTCCAAAATATTTACTGCTACTGGAATCTGAAGATATTTTGTTATGTGGTGTAAGAATTCGGAAATGCATGCCCATAAAAAGGTACCAAAAAATTCTGTAAATTGATTTTAGTACACGCTAAACATCAAACACTTGAGTATTTCTGTTATGGTTGCAATTGGACCACAGTTTATTAGATACGCCTACGTGAGCTGTAAACCAATAACACACCTGTAAAAAACAATAACCGAAACCTCTGCCACCTTCTCTGNGGGCCAGTGACTTTTCGCGTAAAAATCGGAGCACACAGTAGACTTCAATACTATATATGCACACCTCAGCTGTTGTTATACCTCCACTGGCTGCTGGTGCCGTGTCCGTCTTTGACCAAGCCACTCAGGACTAAGCAACTCCGACACTGAACCTTCGTGATTCGTGCGCAAACGTTTAACACGGGCCAGAACATTTTTTAGCTAATCAAAGAAGCTGGACGACCCTACAGTGCTTTGGACTGTATCTTGTCTCGAAATCTTTTCGCGAAATATCACTGCCCCTACCCACCAGTAATGTATATATGGCGAGTCGGGCACATTCATCATGCATCAAGAGATAGGAGTTTTCCGCCATCTTGGTAGGCGCTGCCAGCGGCCCTGTTGGTCGGCGGACTGGGACGGCCATGTTTTCGACCAAATTGCCTGTTTAACTCCAAAAACCGCTTCCGAAATTAATTATTTTGCACAAAAATCATTAAAAAAAAATCCCTCCTTCCCCAAATGAAAAAATAGGAAAGCGAACCCGAAGCAAGAGCCGAAAAGTCCTCAGTTGAGCAAGAGGATTAGAGGCTCATTTCAGAATAGCCACTTAATCCTCAGAGCAGAAGAGTATTCGTGACTCGGAGCCATGTCAAGGGGACAGGGGAAGATCAGCGGACCTGGCCCTTTCCCCTCACACCCTACCCTAATCAACCCCACATCCACCCCTCAACACCTCTTTGTGAAAGATATAAGATTTATATGCCTCAAGTACGCATAAATTAAAAAATAATAATTTTATTTCATTATACTTGAACGGATAAATGAAACATATGCACTGNTTTCATTATACTTGAACGGATAAATGAAACATATGCACTGTCGTTGAAGTTTATTTTTTCTTAGTAACATCTATTTTTGAAAGCAGATTGTAATCAACGAGAACGAAATTTTCTTCGATGAAGCTTAGTTATTACGTTAACTCTTTTTTTTTTAATTCGATCAGGATCTCTGATTTTACTGGTTCGCATTCTTCGTGCGTATGCGAGTTGTTATTTTATTTTACTTGGGCCGTGGAATCGTTTGCTAATTTCTTAAATTTAGTTATTGCATTTCAACAATTAATGTAACGCTTTTCTCCTCGATGAATGTAGAAAGTTAAATATATCCTAGAACAGATTGTAGTTTAAACCCTTAATATATTGTCCAGAGTAAACTCGTTCACGTTTTACATGTTGCAGAATAGATGAAATCATGGTCGGTGTTGTACAGGTCCAGAAGGCAGCACCTATGCGGACACTTCCTTTCTGTGGGCAACGCTATTGGTTACTGCTGGCACACCAACTATTTTATGATTGGTGGTTTCTTGTGTAACGGATCTACTTCAACCCTTTCCGTACGTTCCAAAATGTCAGGTTATTGCAAGGAATTCCTAGATACTTCTCATGGTAATATTGTCTTCGTTTGCAACACTTGAAATGACAAATTACGTGTACATTAAGAGGTTAAAGTACTCATATACAACTGGTGAGATGCACAGCTGGGTGTGGTAAACTTGATAAAGATATTTTTAACTCATAAGATACGCTTTCATTCACTTTATATTAATGACTGTTTTCTAGTCATAAAACAGTTTTAATTTTTCCTTTCTTTTATATAGCTTGTGGTTTCTTAATGGTCGAAGCACAGAGTAGATAAAGAGACAGAGAAGAAATGGCGTGGCGGTTCCTTTGGTGTGGGAAATACCGATTCTCTGATTGGCTCCAAGATGTTCTGGAGCGGGCCTTGTGTCTGACTGGCTACTGCGTTCTGCGACAGATTCCCTATTGGCTGGGGCTGCTGGAGTGTTAGTAAGTTACCAGGCGCTGATTGGCCAACCACGTTCCGACATGTTGCAGGTCAGTGGCGCCATATTGCTGGCGTGCGAGGCTGGATTTCGCTACGTAGGAGGCAGTTTCGCCTCTGTATACTTACCTGCTCTGCGGGCTGTGTATTCTTCTCTGAGCCGTGCAAGTTCTCTCAGACATGCAGATAACGTGTTTACCGGATCGTTAAGGTTATGCTGCGGGACGGATTTATCTGCGTGACGTGTTCTGGGTTGAGCTTGATATTCCTGGGCGATAGCGGCGTTTCGTCCTACTTGCGGAAACTTCTGCGCTTGCAGATCCGTCCGCGATCTCGAGAATTTCGTGAAAGTAGCCAGCGAATTATCTACCCATGGAAGGGAACTGAACAAATACCTGGGTGGAAACATCAGTTTCTATAATGTGCATGCGGGCGTGTTGAAAGGGGGTGAAGGGAGCAATTGCCCCCCTTCCTCTCGCCAAAGTATTCGCGAGGGTACAGAGCACTTAAGTGTACAGAAGTGAAACATACGCTTGATTGTCGAGCTCCGGCCACACACGCCAGCACCTTTTCGGAACGCCGTTGGCCAAACAGTGTCTGGTAACTGCACGGCCAGCCTATAGGCAACTTTCCGCAGCAAGCGGTAGCCAATCAGACATAGTCCTTTCCCAGAGCTTCGCATGTCTCATCAGTGAATAGGTACGCCCATATCCAAGGAACCGCCCCACCGTTTTGTCTTTCCGTATTTATCTACTCCGCGAGGAGGGGTCGCCATAAGAAATCGACGGAGGTTAATTATCATATTTTATGTGTCAATAATAATAATTAGAGATCCGGAAAATTAGCGGATTCATTTGGCAACATGCTAGACTCCACAGCACTTTGTGTACTCGAGCCACAGTTAGTTGTTCATTGGCTGATGATACAGTTTTACCTCAGACCAGGTAGCACGGGATTCGGTGCTCGTTTTCTTGAAGCTTAGTTATTGGCTCAAATCCGTCCACGGCGTGGCTTAAAACTGCGATACAATTGAAAAACAACGTCAAATCGACATGTGTTTAAAGTCTGGCTTGTTCTCCCTCAGTGAATTCGCGAAATTTCCGTGCCTCTAATAATAATGATAATAATAAAAGACTGTATTATTTATACTGTTATGATAACAATTTCTTTCTCTGTGGGAATAGGAAGCAATGTACGTGTGCAAATACTCTCATAACTGATTATAAAATTAAGTTTTGCGAAGGGATGGTTTTTACGGCACCAGAAGAAGAGACAACCCCCTTCCCTATACCTTCATCATCCTTTCACTTAGAACCTTATACCCGAGTATTACTTATACTATAATAAAAATAAGTATTTCTCTGCCACTAAAACAGAGTTTGTGCGGATTTAGTCTCATTGTTTCATTAAGGTTTGTGAGAGTGTTGAAAGATCTTGACAGCAGTTCAACGCTACGTGCATTAAAAACTTATTTTTTTAATACAACTTAAGTGAACAATCTAGACACAGTATTCCCGGTTACCTATGAAAGGATATTTGATTGGAGAATAATCAATTCGGCACTCCATTGGCTGACAGACAGCCAGTAAAAAAAAAATGTTCAGCGGGGTAACCCGTCAAAAATGCGGTGCGAATTAATAGGATGAGTTGAGTTGAAATATTTAGGCGGCTCTTAACAACGTGGTCTTGAAACCGATGAGCGTGTAATGAGATGAGAGTAGAGCATCGTCGGAATGCAAGGACGAGGGAAACGGGAGATCCCCGAGCGTTCCTGTAATGCAGTATCTGACACGATTGAACTTTTTCTTGAACGCCAGTAATTGTGTACAGAGTACAAAGTGTTAACACATAAAAAAGCCACAACGCTCGTGGGTGCATGTTGTAACTATCATGCCGAAAATTTTAAAAAAGCGTCTGAGGAGAGAGAGAGAGAGATGGCGTGCAGTAAGTATACGGGTAGGCAAACATTAACCCATTCATACCCAGTGTATATAATTATGTATATAACGCACATGAAGATTATTTCTGGACGTTACTGTACACTGCGATTCTCGAATTCAAATTATCTTCCCTGTTATGAACTGATTCGTAAACCGTGCGCTGCTGAAGCTCGCGGTATTGCCGGCTATTGTACCTCTCAATACTTACCAGCGGCGTGTGGTCAAGTGCTGCAAGGTAAGCTGTGTTTTGCACTGTGCTATACCCAATCGTTTGCTAGTTTACACATCGGCCACTTAAACGCGATAGTGCAGTAGACGTCACAGCACGTGCGTAATGGCTGCCTCGCCGCTCTCTCGTGAGTGACCGCAGTACACTCAGTTTCTCCCGGCTCCACTTTGGTTACTGGTTCCTGCTGCGTACGCCAAGTTCGTACAGCACTGAGCAGGTAAACAACTTACCTTGCAACACTTCACCACAATACGCCAGTGGTGACTAAACCAAGTGCGGGGCTGGATATGCGACCCTGATTTGCAGCTGCAAAAGTGAACCTACCGGTAATTATGCGTACTTTAAAAAGAGAAGGCATGTTGCTCACGCAGTGTTGCCAATATAAATACCAGAAGGTTGGCTATTTCAAAGCATTTAACTGTTACAGTCAAAATAATGTAAATGTAAATAACATTTTAAAAAATAAATACCTAACATAAATAAGTTTTGGAAACGATTATGAATAGTTACAAGAGAGTGTTTCTGAAGTAATTATTTCGTTTGCATTGAGTTATAGACCTGTAACAATGAAAATAGCTCTGTTGGTAAACGTGATGAAATATGGCTGTCGAACGAGTTTACAACAAAAATATTTGGACAACTCGTGTGACCGCCTTAGTCTAGCATTGTTAATTAGATAGTTCAAAGAATAATGAGAAGCAGTGTTGAAAACATTGCAACATATTGTACTAACATGATGTCAGATTATATTTCCTTAGAAATTAACAGAAACATAACAACTAGCGAATGGAAAATTTTGCTGTTTGAACGACCAGTGTGCTAGAATCCCACATCCTATATATTGTTAAGCGCGGACTCCTGTACTGACCGAGGGCGCAGTGTCTGTTACGCGCGGTCCCGGCGCTGTGGGGAATAACCCACCTCGACTCCCCCCCCCCTCTAGGCAGAAATGCTTACCACTAAGTCGCCCGCTGGGAATGATTGACAGCCGACGTGACTGGTGTCACAGCCCTTCCGCTTCCCTGATGGAGGAGTCTGCGACTTGAGATGATGAGCATGAATTTTCTGGTAATCATGTTTCTCGGCGCAACACAGCATTTGGAGAGGTTTCTAGGCTATGGCCGACGACACTATAAATCCAACCACAGCTGAAGGGTAGGCAGGTTTTGTGGTAGCCATGCGGCTGAAGTGTGGTATTCTGGTAAAGTCTGGTGCAGCGAGGAACATCAACGGAGAGGATGGACGATGGCGGAGACAAGCGGCTAATGGCGGAAGGAAAACTGCAGGTGTGCAAGTAGGATATTGTGATATAGCTTCCGTGGGATTCTTTTCTAAAAAATCGGGTGGCCTTAACCATACTCCTCAAATATTACTTCTGAGTGGATGTATACACATAAACTCGTTATTTTATAGTTCAACAGCGTATGTACCTACAGTATTTATATGGGCAAATGAGCAGTATCAATTAAAATTAACAAGTGTGGTATAAGGGACGTGTCCGGATACTGGCGTAAGTACATAAGTCATGGCAATCACAGTGGCAAAGCTACTAATACATTATTAGCTATGATAATCAGAGTGAGTGAGGCGAGGGTTCTCTGTCACATCTGCAGGGACCAAGTGCACCGACGAAGCAGGAGATGAATACGTAAGCATCAGCTGTGCCCCGTCTGGCTGAGCGAGGACACAGAGTAGATAATTATACAGAGGTGACACCGCCGCTTGCACTGCGCAATCCTGCCGCACACTGCAGCAAAATGATGGGAAGCCGTTCGCCAATCAACGCCTGGGGGACGAAATAGCGTGGCGGTTCCTTTCACGGCGGCGTACTCATTCTCTTATTTGCTGCGCAAGGCTCTGCGTCTGATTGGCCACTGCTTGATGCGGAAGGTTCCCTATTGGCTGGTCTGTCAGCTGGCGAATAGGTAACCAGGCGCTGACTGGCGAACGGCGTTCCGACAAGTTGCTGGCCAGTGACGCCATTTTGCTAGCACGTGTGGCAGTAGTTGGCGGTGTAAGAGGCTATTTCGCATCTGTATATGTAAGTTCTCTACGGCATTACCGTTACGTAGGTGAAATGCGCCTGCACACATATTTTTTTTTACTCTGTTTCCTCGTTCAGTCAAACCAAACTGCGTTTTGCGCCTCACAATAGGAAAGTCGACAGGAGATATGGCAGC
>NQII01006946.1:18636-74067 GCA_002778355.1 Clitarchus hookeri | reverse complement strand
CCCCCCCCATCCACATTGCTCCGTGTGGCCCATCGTGGTCCTATGAGTACGAGGATGAAACGTAACACTTCTTCTGGCTTCTCCAGTCTCCTGTTACTAACGCAAATGAACCTTTGTGTGGCAGTTGGGGGGAGGGGGCAAGATTCGTGCCATGCCTCCAGCCCCGGTCGCACTTTCTCGAGCAGAAACCGCTATGCGCGTGGAATAAATAGGTATTCTCTGTCGAATACAAACTCACTCATAGAAATAATTCACAAATTTGCCACCCTAGTGTATACATGCAATTAAAAAGCGTGAATGGTGAAGATTCCCCCTCCCCTCCACGCATCGTTGGTAGCTTCCCTAAATTTTCTCAGGAGAGAGTTCTACTGGTTTATTTCTAGACATTCGTCAATCACTCAGGATATCTTTACGATGTTTGTACAGTTTAGAAGGAAAAACAGTTTAGAGTCTCAAACTTAAGTCACTATGCATGCTTCTCCATTTGGCACGTAAACAGACAGGAATTCGTGAGAATGTGGTGGACACAACTATCGAAACATCTGTTGCCCTACACAACATTTTAATCAGCATGTCGTTTGCCTACCTTTTACATTAATTACATGATCACTGTAAAAAAATCGCACGTAGTTTGCTTATCTTTTACATCGATCATGTCAGCACTGTAAAACTCTAGTAAACATCCTAAAATGTAATAAAAAAAAAACATATACATTCGTAACGTGGAAATAATACTACACATCTCGCTACAAATATGGAATGTTCAGCGTCGATACTAGACTGTTTAGGATGCTAACTGCATTTTTATATTACTCACATAATTCAAGTAAAAGGTAGGCAAACAACATACTGATTAAAATGTTATGCAAGGGCAACAGATGTTTCGATAAGTTTGTCAACCACCTGTTCACTAATTCCCGTCTGTTAACGTGCANCACTAATTCCTGTCTGTTAACGTGCAAGTACGTTACTCCAATAAAGTTTAAAGCAATCCCAAATGGGTGAGCATGCACGCATTTGCATTTAAAAGTTTTCTTTTGAGTTTTATACTAAAAAAAATGTTTTCCTTTAAACTGTAAAAATATTGTAAAATTATGATTGACGAATGTCCGAAAATAAACTAGTAGAGTAGGAATCAGTACAAACAAATTTATATGGAATAAAAGAAGCAAAATAGACTAATCATTAGGGTTGTGCTGCAAAAGTAAAACGTCAATAGTCGATATAAATATATATCTGCAACGGCGTTGGACTCCACAAAATTATTATTTCTAACCGATTCATGCCTAGCGTCGAAAATTATCTACATGTTGCACAGTAATGCCATATTTGACCAGCACTGTACTCTGCAAGGCTCAGTGCCCAATGATCTTCCCTGGTAACTGATTCTTAAACCGAGCACTGCTATGACTGGTTCATATCCCTGGAAACCGAACACAAAGCCTTCAGCTTATTGGTTGTGATAACCAAACAATTTCTTAACCAGCATAAGTACAACACACATTAAAACATTTCTTATTTGCAACATCTAAAACCGTAAATTAATGTGGATACGAAAAGTTTGACTAAGTTGATCACCAAAATATTCCTAATCACTAGCGGCAGGAAAATATCGTTAGTTCTTATCAGGACAAGCCAGATTTCAAACAAATGTACATTTCTGTTATGTCTGCATCTGGATCACAGTTTATAAGAAACATCCTGGTGAAGTCTGAGCCAATAACAGACCTGCGAGCACACTAGAACCGAATTTCATCCCACAAGGTGTGAGATAAATCTGATTGCTCATTGGAGCAACAGCCAATGAAATAAACAGCAGAAGCTCGAAAATACGCAGTACAGTGGATTCTAACCTGTAGCTTGTTCAACTCACGAAATTTTTTTGACGCTAGTAATCACTTATATTGCAGCGAAAATAAAAATAAAATTAAGTATGACGTCTAAAGTGTAATTTTACTTTTACTGACAACGAAACATCAGGATTATTTATAGCGCATGACTTTGCCCATAAACGTTCCTTGAAAGCCTTTCTTCAGTGAATGACCGAGGACAGGTGCTATAAATACGGGACGTCAATACTGTCTGATCTATCCCTCCACAGTACAACAAAGAGTTCCGTAAAATGCTAATAAAATCTGGCGTGAGTACGGAACACAAACTCCAGGCACTTAACGGTGCCACAGAGAAGGTAAGAATACAACGGCGAAACAGACGCGAGTGAGTGAAGAGACTTGGGATGCTCCTAACNACGGTGCCACAGAGAAGGTAAGAATACAACGGCGAAACAGACGCGAGTGAGTGAAGAGACTTGGGATGCTCCTAACAGCGAGGTCTTGAGAGCCGACGAGGGTGATTGAGGTGAGTATGGAGCAGCACCGGAATGTAAGGACGGGGGAAACGGGAGATCCCCGAGAAAACCCGCCGACCAGCGGCATCGTCTGGCACAATTCCCGCCTGGGAAAATCTGGGAATGACACGGACAGGGGATTGAACCCTGGTTACGTGGTGTCCAGAGCCGCTAAGGGCCAAATAAAATAAATAAAGGAGAGCTGAGAAAAGCAAAGCGTATTAAACAATACGTGTTCTGTGGTGTTGGGGAGAGGGCCTACATTTAGCTATAGTCCATCCACGGATATTTCCAACTTTTCTCAAGCCCTGCAAGGGGCCGCGGTGGTGTAGCGGTTAGACAACTCGCCTCCCACCTAGGCGAACCGGGTACGATTCCCGTCGGGTTGACTCCCGGATTTTCACATGTGGGAATCGTGCTGGACGATGCCGCTGGTCGGCGGGTTTTCTCGGATATCTCCCGTTTCCCCCGTCCTTGCATTCATTCCGGCACTGCTCCATACTCACCTCACTTCNAAGTACGTTACTCCAATAAAGTTTAAAGCAATCCCAAATGGGTGAGCATGCACGCATTTGCATTTAAAAGTTTTCTATTGAATTTTATACTAAAAAAAATGTTTTCCTTTAAACTGTAAAAATATTGTAAAATTATGATTGACGAATGTCCGAAAATAAACTAGTAGAGTAGGAATCAGTACAAACAAATTTATATGGAATAAAAGAAACAAAATAGACTAATCATTAGGGTTGTGCTGCAAAAGTAAAACGTCAATAGTCGATATAAATATATATCTGCAACGGCGTTGGACTCCACAAAATTATTATTTCTAACCGATTCATGCCTAGCGTCGAAAATTATCTACATGTTGCACAGTAATGCCATATTTGACCAGCACTGTACTCTGCAAGGCTCAGTGCCCAATGATCTTCCCTGGTAACTGATTCTTAAACCGAGCACTGCTATGACTGGTTCATATCCCTGGAAACCGAACACAAAGCCTTCAGCTTATTGGTTGTGATAACCAAACAATTTCTTAACCAGCATAAGTACAACACACATTAAAACATTTCTTATTTGCAACATCTAAAACCGTAAATTAATGTGGATACGAAAAGTTTGACTAAGTTGATTACCAAAATATTCCTAATCACTAGCGGCAGGAAAATATCGTTAGTTCTTATCAGGACAAGCCAGATTTCAAACAAATGTACATTTCTGTTATGTCTGCATCTGGATCACAGTTTATAAGAAACATCCTGGTGAAGTCTGAGCCAATAACAGACCTGCGAGCACACTAGAACCGAATTTCATCCCACAAGGTGTGAGATAAATCTGATTGCTCATTGGAGCAACAGCCAATGAAATAAACAGCAGAAGCTCGAAAATACGCAGGACAGTGGATTCTAACCTGTAGCTTGTTCAACTCACGAAATTTTTTTGACGCTAGTAATCACTTATATTGCAGTGAAAATAAAAATAAAATTAAGTATGACGTCTAAAGTGTAATTTTACTTTTACTGACAACGAAACATCAGGATTATTTATAGCGCATAACTTTGCCCATAAAAGTTCCTTGAAAACCTTTCTTCAGTGAATGACCGAATACAGGTGCTATAAATACGGGACGTCAATACTGTCTGATCTATCCCTCCAGAGTACAACAAAGAGTTCCGTAAAATGCTAATAAAATCTGGCGTGAGTACGGAACACAAACTCCAGGCACGTGACGGTGCCACAGAGAAGGTAAGAATACAACGGCGAAACAGACGCGAGTGAGTGAAGAGACTTGGGATGCTCCTAACAGCGAGGTCTTGAGAGCCGACGAGGGTGATTGAGGTGAGTATGGAGCAGCACCGGAATGTAAGGACGGGGGAAACGGGAGATCCCCGAGAAAACCCGCCGACCAGCGGCATCGTCTGGCACAATTCCCGCCTGGGAAAATCTGGGAATGACACGGACAGGGGATTGAACCCTGGTTACGTGGTGTCCAGAGCCGCTAAGGGCCAAATAAAATAAATAAAGGAGAGCTGAGAAAAGCAAAGCGTATTAAACAATACGTGTTCTGTGGTGTTGGGGAGAGGGCCTACATTTAGCTATAGTCCATCCACGGATATTTCCAACTTTTCTCAAGCCCTGCAAGGGGCCGCGGTGGTGTAGCGGTTAGACAACTCGCCTCCCACCTAGGCGAACCGGGTACGATTCCCGTCGGGTTGACTCCCGGATTTTCACATGTGGGAATCGTGCTGGACGATGCCGCTGGTCGGCGGGTTTTCTCGGATATCTCCCGTTTCCCCCGTCCTTGCATTCATTCCGGCACTGCTCCATACTCACCTCACTTCACCCTCATTGACTCTCAAGTCCTCGATGTTAAGAGCTGCCAAAATCTCTCCTCTCCCCACCACTCCACTCTGAAGCCATGCTAATGTTCTACTTCCGGGATATCCCTCCGCCCCATGCAAACAAAGCTTAACGAAGTTTAGATATTGCACCAGAGGGACCACGCGCCGCATTCATGTGCACTAAGTGTAATAATATTTTGCATAAGAACTGTTTATTTCTAGGCATTACCAACGCACCTATTTTCTCACTGTTTTAATTAATATTAATTACAAGTTAAAAATTATAATTTCAGAATAAAATATAAATAAAATTGTAATTTTACAAAAAAAAAAATTGCTTTAATGTTAACACAAGTATAAAACGCTTGCGATACATAACGTAATTACGAAACTACCAAAGACGTCATACACGGTGTGATTTTTCAAAGGTTTGATTCAAAACATGGCAAGATAACGCGAGTAGACTATACATAGAGACCTGAAAAATTCGCGAGTTCAATGACCTGCATGCTAGACTCGACAGTCTTATGTACAAATATGACGAAAACAACTCCGCATTGGTTGTCTGCTGTCACAGTGGAAGGCGATAATTGGACACCGTTCCCCAGCAGGTGTCGAACTCCGCGTGGACCAATGGCTAAAGTTATATAAACGCACGTGTTTCGAATTCTAGCTTGTCCCAAAATGAATTTGCGCCAATTTTTCAGGTCTCTAACTATACAGCTTCTGCGAGCAGACGGCCGGTTGTACGTGCATGCGTGAGTCGACGGCGTTGACGCCAGAGAACGGGGCAGGCTCCGACAGGCAGCAAGGCATCCGACGATCAATGCGGTGTTGCGGTGCATAATTCCGGTCGCCGCGTGGCAACAGGCAATTAGGGAATAGTTGTACGACCATTGTGCGTTCGGGAATAGTTTTACATCGTGTATGATGTAAGCTGCCGGCGTCGCACTCTCGATCCAGTGGATCTTAACCGCAGTGAATGGTAGGGGAACCTTGTTTTACTTCGACAGGTAGACCCTCTATAAACAACCCTAGACAATTTTCTTGTGGGATTAATTTAAAGGACTCAGTAAGGGCGTACTAAGAAAGTTTTTTTTTTCCCTGTATGCTCGTTGGAGAGGAGGTGGAATGCTTATCTAGCTTATGAATGTAAGCTTATAGCCTCGCCAGAATTCTCAATTTAATAGATTTATTATATTAAAAAAAGTAAGTGAATTTCTGTACCAAAAATATTTATATAAAAGCATTATGTTAAAACCCCGACGAAAAAAAACTGATTGTAATAAAATCCTTTATATGTACATGTCATAATATAAAAACTGATTGTTAAAAAAATTCTTTATATGTACGTGTCAAATAATTCATTAAATCAACGATGATAGCAAAAATTTACAATATAAAACGTTACATGACTTAACTTGGACACAAATTTTATTATAACGCAACCCCCTTGTCAAAATTTCTCTGGCTTCTCTCTCGAAACACAGGATAGCGTCTATTTATTCAGTCGTTTCGCATCATCAAGAGTTTCTCGAAGGTCAGAGAAAATTATAATAGCTTATATCAAGTTGGCTTGTCGTTCCATCGTGAGGTAACATCCGCCACGCCGCTAATAGCCATCTTTAGGCACGATTCTCACATGCGAAAATCCTGGAGCGACCCCGCCGTGAATCGAACCCCTTTCGTACATGGTGGGAGGCGAGTAGTCTAACCACTTCAACACCGCAGACACCTTATTTGCCCTTTGACACAGAGGCGAACCAACTACTTTACCGCGGACTCCAACCACGCACGCTAGCAAAATGGCGTCACTGACCAGTAGCATGTCGGACTCCGTTCGCCAACCAATGCCTTGTAATTTACTCGCCAACCAATGCCTTGTAATTTACTCGCCAACCAATGCCTGGTAATTTACTCGCCAACCAATTCCCGGTAATTTACTCGCCAATCAATGCCTGGTGATTTACTCGCCAACCAATGCCCGGTAATTCACTAGCCAACCAATGCCTGGTAATTTACTCGCCAACCAATGCCTGGTAATTTACTCGCCAACCAATGCCTGGTGATTTACTCGCCAACCAATGCCCGGTAATTCACTAGCCAACCAATGCCCGGTAATTCACTAGCCAACCAATGCCCGGTAATTTACTCACCAGCTGGGAGCCAAAAACGAATCTTTCGCAGCACGCGGTAGCCTGACACAAGACAGCTCTCAGAAAGTCACGCAGGAAATTAGCGAATGAGTACGCCGACAGCAAAGGAACCGCAACCCAATTTACTTCTGTACGTTTATCTGTTCATGTGTATGACCGTTTATCGTTGGAAAGTTGACAGTTTCTTATTTTTCAAAGTACTGTGCACACGTCAGAAACTTTTCTTTCATCACTGGCTGTCGTACGTGTATGGAGCTATACTCTNTTTTTCAAAGTACTGTGCACACGTCAGAAACTTTTCTTTCATCACTGGCTGTCGTACGTGTATGGAGCTATACTCTGTTCACACTTTCTGTATCAAACCTTCGAAAAATCACCCCATGTATGACGTCTTTGGTTGTTTCGTGAATATGGCGTTTATTACAAGCGTTTCGTGCTTGTGTTAATGTAAAAATACCCCATTTTTAATTTAAGTGTGTCATATTTTTTTCTCTGTCAATTATAATATTTCATTTATAATTAATATGCATAAAAACAGGGAGTAAAAAGGCGTGTTGATAATACCTGCTAAGAAACAGTTATCGCGAAATATTAATAAAGTGAGTGCTCACAAATACGGTGTCTCGTTGGCGTAATTTTCTAGGTTCGGTTAAGCTTTGTTTGCATGAAGGCGGAGGAATATACTGGAAGTAGAACTTTCCCCCTGGTACAATGGGATTCTANTCTCTTGCTTTTTTCGACGACGGACTATCAGTTCAGGATAAGAAAAAAATGGTTGATGCACTAAAAATCGAAGGTGTCGAGGGTTGTCCAAAAAGAAAAAGTATTGATGTCAAACACATCACCGAAAAAAGCATCGAAGACTTTGTGACCAGCAACTCCTTACGATTTTTTCAGATACTGGGTATCCCATCACAGTTTTTGAATAAAGATGTTGAAACTTGGGAGGATGATGTCGATTTTATGGCTGCGAAGAAAATCGTCCACTCTATACGGGTAGTAAATGATATTGCTGAGCGTGGTGTTGCTTTAATGGAGGAATTCAATAAACTGATGACAACAGATGAAAACCAAAAGCAATATTTGCTTTTGTTGGTAAAAGAGTATAGGATGAAATACCCTGATACTAAAAAATCAACCCTTGTATCCTAATTATATCTGATTCTAATATAAAGAGGTATCTTAATTTGTAATATAAACAATAATTTTGCTAAATGTTTTATATGAATAAATACAACTAAGTGAATAATACAGTGTTTACTTTTTTTTTATTAAAATTCAAACCCCAGTAGCGACCCCTACATATTATCACAAAATTGTGAAAAAAATACTGAATAAGTTCCTTAGGGTAGAAAATCAAATGAGATGGTGCCCCGTGAAAAATTCGAAAAAAAATTTTTTTTACCCATATAAGGACCACCCTAATATACACACACACCATTGAATCGTGAAATGACCCGGACGCTACTATGTTTCGAAAGAAACGTTGACTTGAAAAACTGTCGCGATCTCCAAGGGTGTCTGCCTACTGTGCGGCAAAGCTGTGCCGCTATGCTATCTGTAGTGAAGACCGATCAATATCGCCGTGATTAGCAGTTTACTCCTCGCAGACACGAGTCGGACTGTCAGTCGTGACTCAGCGGCTAAACTACCGGGCACAAGGGTCTGATTTCTGAAACCGGACGTTGCTGCCACATCCTGCTCCGAGGGGCGACACGCAGTCACAGATTAGATGCGTATACAGAGGAGAAACTGCGTGGCAGTTCCATTAATGTGGACGCACTTATTCCCTCACTGGCTGCGTGAGCCTCTGGGAACGGGTCTTGTGCCTGACTGGCTGCTGCGTACTGCGAAAGGCTCCCTATTGGCTGGGATTCCAAGTAAGTTGTCAGCAGCTGATTGGCGAACGGCATTCCGACATGTTTCTAGCCAGTGACGTCATTTCGCTGTCGTGTGCTGTTGGTGTTCACCGTTCAAGCGCCTCTGTATACTCAACCCTTTCAGGTCTACTTCGTTCTATGGCTTCAGGTGTTGCAAACATAAAATTTCATGATGCATGCTGTACTTAAGTCGACACAACATTAATTTCGTTATCACTGCCAATGAGGTGTAGGCTATATGTTCGGCTGCAGTAATATGAACCTATTATGACCTAGACTCGTAACACAGTTAGCTAATCAATTACCCACAGGTAAGATACATTGTCATTGAGTTCCGCAATGTGAAGCACAGATCAGAAATTACCTGCACATGCGTAATATACACAATTATGTACACCTGATTTGAATGGTTTAAGAACTCGTGGTTATACACCGATATAACGTACAGGATTACCAAAGTAATCGTTTATAACTAAACTAACATTTAATCTCACATTATCACTCTTAGTTGTAGAATACTGGCTTCACTTCTTTCAAGTCAGCAGAATGGAGGTGACCTTAATTCTAGCCTCCAAGGCCAAGGGCTGTGGTGAGCACAGACTTTACCCTGGACCAGGGCCAGACAGCCACACCACACCGAGAACATTAATCGTTTTTATGACATTTCTGTCTTGTTTCAGGGGGTCGCGGCGATGTAGTGGCTAGACTACTCGCCTCCCAACAAGGCGAACCGGGCTCGATTCCCGGCGGGGTCACCCCCGGATTTTCACATGCGCGAATCGTGCCGGACGATGCCGCTGGTCGGCGGGTTTTTCTCTGAAACCTCCCTTTTCCCCCGCCCTTCCATTCCGGCGCTGCTCCATATTCACCTCGCTTCGCCCTCAATTGCTCTCAAGACCTCGCTGTAAAGACCCGCCCAAATCTCCTCACTCACTCGCCGTCTTGTTTCGCCGTCCTGCTATACCTCCAACTTTTACATTACGTTAATATTTTCAAATCGATTACTTCGTCTGATTTAATTTGTTACACATTTCGACCAAACTGGTACATTGAAATATATCCCGACAAATATTTCAACCAATCAAAAACATTCTCGTTTTAGATTAACACATATTCGAAATTCACGACATACTATACTCACGCATACACATGAGAACAAACATGCACACAACACACTCGTGTATATATTTTTATAGACACATATCTATACATATTTATATATGCATGCATAATCATGTATTTACATATGTACACGAATATGTATAAGCACACATGCATATATGTGTATAACACATATTCGCGTTTGTATACGTAATAACCGTTTATGTGTATATATACATATTCATGCGTGTGTGTACACGCCTGATTTAGAAACGACATGCATACACTAATCGTATTCAGTAGGCCTATATTATGGGCGAGGGTGTAAACTTGTTGGCTTGCCTCCCTTATACGAGAGATTGCAATTGTTTATTTTCTAAACCCACAAAAAACAGTTACGAAAATGTATTTGTGTAAGTGTACTCGACAGGAGAAATGCTATTTACTATCCGGACTGGGCACTGGACCATGCAGTAGGTCAAATATAACCTTCGTTTGCAACGTGTAGACAATTGTCTACGATGGGCATGAAAGAGTTAATTTCACACGTGGTTGAAGAATACACAATTTTCATAGAATCAGATCTTAAGGCACCCGTCTACCTGGCGCTTTAACGGCGTTGCAGAGTGTTCGAAATACACGTTTTTCAACGAAACTATTAAGCGTGCGTCCAACGTGCTGATCTACAAAANTCGTGTATATATTTTTATAGACACATATCTATACATATTTATATATGCATGCATAATCATGTATTTACATATGTACGCGAATATGTATAAGCACACATGCATATATGTGTATAACACATATTCGCGTTTGTATAAGTAATAACCGTGTATGTGTATATATACATATTCATGCGTGTGTGCACACGCCTGATTTAGAAACGACATACATACACTAATCGTATTCAGTAGGCCTATATTATGGGCGAGGGTGTTAACTTGTTGGCTTGCCTCCCTTATACGAGAGATTGCAATTGTTTATTTTCTAAACCCACAAAAAACAGTTACGAAAATGTATTTGTGTAAGTGTACTCGACAGGAGAAATGCTATTTACTATCCGGACTGGGCACTGGACCATGCAGTGGGTCAAATATAACCTTCGTTTGCAACGTGTAGACAAAAGTCTACGATGGGCATGAAAGAGTTAATTTCACACGTGGTTGAAGAATACACCATTTTCATAGAATCAGATCTTAAGGCGCCCGTCTACCTGGCGCTTTAACGGCGTTGCAGAGTATTCGAAATACACGTTTTGCAACNTTTCATAGAATCAGATCTTAAGGCACCCGTCTACCTGGCGCTTTAACGGCGTTGCAGAGTGTTCGAAATACACGTTTTTCAACGAAACTATTAAGCGTGCGTCCAACGTGCTGATCTACAAAAAGAACACACACTTCAGACGAGAGCTGTTAAGTACTTTTAAAATATCACGTACGTTAGAAACATCAATTAAGGGTACTCCAAAACCGCTAAAAACGGCCTTTCCAAGGCACTGTTGCTCAAAATGCACTCATCAGATACATACAAAACTACTATAGGGGCCTGCACTGAACCTTCCTAAAGACTTCCCACTAATAAAATAATATGGTCACCGCTGAAAGTCCCATAGGTACACGCAGCACGACGAGAACACTGCACGCCAGTTCAGAGCCTTGCGCTTAGCGGCGATGGCGTACTTGATGCGCGTGGCAGTGTCGCCCTAATCGCTCCCGCGCTTCTCGGCCTAAACGTGGGAAAAAGTTCCAGGAGACGGGGGTCTTAAGCACGGCTTTCTAAAGTGATCAGTTCACCGCAAAAATCTATAAATATACATTCTCTGTGCCACCAGTGTGACTCACATATTTATAGCACCGAGTCTGTGACCTTCTGGTTCGGAACCCGTGCACTGTCCTTAGAGTCAGTACATGACCGTGCGACGCTCAGTCCGGGCTTCTACTCATGAAAACAGTTACATATTCGTTTTACGTATAGTCACAATAGAATTTTCACTAACTATGGTAATTTCTATAAAAAAAAATAAAAAGGAAAATGTACACATCTTCACAGCACTGCCATTTTCTGTTAGTCCAAGCAATTAACTAATTTGAAATGAAAAATGGGTCCTTTTCGCAAGAAAGGAAAATAAAAATGTCATCTCTCTCTCTCTCTCTCTCTCTCTCTCTCTCTCTCTCTCTCTCTGCACAAACGTTTCTAATGTAACGAACATTGACGTCACAGTGGTAACAAAAACAGAAGCGATAGCTGGCGGGAAATAAGCCAAGTGGATTAGCAATTTGTAGAAAATTCTAACTGTAGATTAGCCACTTCACGAGCTCTTCTAAAGCATTATAAATTGTCGCAGGCTTACGTCGAGAACTCAAAACTACCACGGCTCTTACCCACACTCTCGTCTACGTAGTATTTTTGAGTACGCGCGCCCGCATATTCACACACAAATGCATGTAACATTTCAACGAATCTGCGAAGACGGTGGGTATGCATTTCGCTACGGAAGTTTGCGGGTCCGAAGGCAGAAGTCATAACTGTGGCGTGATTTCATTTTTACATGTTATGATTTTGCAATAAAACCGGCACACCTGGACTTTCAGACATTAAAATTTGGTAGTTAACGAACATCCGTTCCGTAAAAATTTAAAATCATGTTTCACCAGAAAATCAAGTTTATATCTCACTGGTAATGGACTCGTACTTTAAACTGTGATGTTACATTTAATTTGTTGACGTGTATTTATTTACTTATATCATATGTTAGAAACCATGCTTCAATCTTTGATCACCAACGTTTTACAAACTCGTAAAAATAATTTATGGACATGGTACATACTGTGATATTTTTTTCACGTTCAGAACATTTTTGAACTTACCGTCCTTCTTCTCACATTTTTTTATAATAATATTCTATGCCTAGAGACGATTATGCATTGTAAGGAAAGTTGGCTGTTTCCTGGGATCTACATAACTGTGCACGCGCGTCACAAGTTTCCTTCGTAATTGGCGGCCACGCATTTACGAAGCTACTATCCCATTTCATTGGGCCGATGACGACTGTGATCACAGAGTACAGTTGACTCACGATAGTCCGACACGCTCGGTAGCCCGACGCACCTGTTAGTTGAGTCACCGGAGCTTCATTTTGAGCGCTTTGTTTACCATACCGTTTGCCGTTCCTGTCGCGACAGGAAACACCCTCCTGTCCCTCAGCATGACTACTCAGTTGTTTGTTTACACGTCCGAATTCAGTTTCGTCGCAGATGTGTTAGTGCATTGTTACAGTACGTATTTTTTGTTTAAAGAGTGGTATCATAGTGTTGTGAGTTGTTCAGTTATACTGTATGGTGTAGCGTTGTAATGGCGAGCACAAGTTCAAAACGTAGGCACAAAACATTAAATCTATCTTATAAATGGGAAATTGTTAAGAGATATGACCGTGGTGAAANAGTTCAAAACGTAGGCACAAAACATTAAATCTATCTTATAAATGGGAAATTGTTAAGAGATATGACCGTGGTGAAACTCCAACGTCGATATGCACTTCGTATGACATAGGGTGAGCTACAGTTTATGATATCTTGAAAAATAGAGAAAAAAATTGAAAACTGTATGAAGTCTGTTGATGAAAAGCCCATTAAAAGAAAAATCATTAAAATGAGTGAGTTTCCTCAAGTTGAGGGCGCTCTCTACACCTTGTTCAAACAACAAAGAAGCAGACATGCACCCATTTCAGGAGACATTTTAAAACAAAAAGCCCAATTTTTTTATAATGAAGTTACAAAAAAAAACCGACTTCCGTGCAAGTGATGGTTGGTTTGAAAATTTCAAAAAGCGCCATGGTATTCGATTCCTTCAGATGAGCGGAGAGAAATTGTCTACTGACGAGTCTCATATTTCTGAATTCATCCAGAAACTGAACTAGGCCTAACTCCTGAACAATTTTATAACGCTGATGAGACGGGCTTAAATTGGCGGCAACTTCCATGTAAGACGCTTGTCACTCAAGAGGAAAAACATGTTTCTGGAAGAAAACTTCAAAAAGAACGGATCACTCTGATGGTATGTGCTAATGCTTCAGGAAGTTATATGTTAAAACTAATGGTTGTGGGGAAATCAAAATCTCCCCGTGCATTTAAAAACATTAAGGTTGAATCTCTGCCAGTTACGTACATGAGTCAAAGTCGAGCGAGGGTCACTAAAGAAGTTCTTCATGATTGGTACACTAACAGTTTTGTCCCACAAGTAAAACAACACTTGAACGAGAAAAAGTTGCCAGTGAAGGCCATTATCTTATTGGACAATGCACCAGGACATCCATACAAGGAGGAATTGAGAGTTAAGACAGCTGATGGCTATATAGAGGCTTTGTACTTGCAAAAAAATACAACCGCTCTCATTCAGCCGATGGACCAAAATGTTATCAAGACTCTCAAGGCACATTACAAGAAGCGCCTACTTACGGACATCGTAAGTCAACCTAACGCAGACATCACATCCCTCATGAGACAATTCAACATAAAGGATGCCATTGTCAATGCAGCATTTGCTTGGCGTCAAGTAAAATTTCTTACGTTAATAAAATCTTGGAAAAATATTTGGCTAGAAAATCCACTTTTCCAAAGAAAGATGACAACAAATCTCAAGACAACAATAACGACTCTGAACCAATTTTGGAGGCTGCACTTGCAATTTGCAATGAAATTGAAATTCCACAAGATACAGTGGAAGACTTAAAAACATGGGTTTTAGATGATAACATTGACGCTGATCTCACAGACGAAGAAATTATCAAGGAAATCACAGAACCTGTTGACAGCACGATCCAGGAGGCCTCGGAAACAAGATACACTGTCAACTGCGATGAAGCTTCATCAGCTGCAAACACTTTGTTACGATGCTGTGAGGAGAGAGGATCTGACTACGAGCAAATATTAATGTTAAAAGACATTCAAGAACAAGCATTGACTGACAGTTTACGTAAGAAGAAACAGAAGACTATCTCAGATTTCTTCAAAGTGTAAATACATTATCGTATGTATGCCTTTCACTTAATAAAATGTTTTGTTTTGTTTTTGTACTGTATAATATGTAATTCACGTTTTTAATACACGTTCGTAAATGTTTTCTCAACTTCTTTGTTCTCGCTTTTGTTTTCATAGCCTATTGTCCTAAATGGTTCAACATACAAAAATGTCTGTAATTCCTGTAACTTACTGCTACTCATAGAGTTTTAAAAAACCACTTTTGGCAATCCAGACACTTCAGTAATCCAACACCCTCTCGGTCCCATACCTGTCAGATTATCAAGGGTCAACTGTACTTAAGAATGCAAAGGTGGAAAAGGCGCTTATTCCGCGAACTCCAGCCGCACACGCCAGCAAAATGGCGTCGGCAGTCAGCAACATGTCAGAATGTTGTTCGCCAATCAGCGCTAGGTAACTACGTTACTTGCCAGCCAACAGGGAACCACCCGTAGTACGCAGTAACCAGTCAGCCCCAAGGCCCGTTTCCAGAGAGGCGCGCAGCCAATCAGCGAGTACGAGCGGCAACATCAAAGGAACCGCCAAGCCGTTCCCCCACTGTGAATTTACCTGCTCCGTGCCTGAAGCTTAATCCTTTCAGCCACAGGTGCAGATAACGATTTGAGTGTTGCAACCAAAAACAGTTTTGTTCAGGTGTGTACTAGTTTCGACACAACGCTCTGTCATATATCGAGAACAGTAGAAGTGTTCTTGTGCTTCACTTCGCTGGCAGCAGGTGTTTATGAGAATACATAATGTAGCAACAAAAACCTATGATACTTACACAATGTAACGGATTTCGCTCATTGGCGCCGTTTGCCACTGTGTACAGTTCAGACCATTAAAGCTACTTCCTTTGCAACGATCCAAATATAGGACACCGTGGCTGAGGAGCTCAACTCTTTCATTCCAAGTGTACACAGTTATCTATATGTTGCATAGGAAGATTATTTGACCAGTACTTTACACTGTGAGACTCAGTGCCAAAATGACCTTCTCTGGAGATAAATGATTAGTAAAAGGTGATATGGCTCTACGTTATCACTGGTTCACGTCACTGATGACCCAACACAAAGCTTACAGCTTATTGGGTGTGGTAACAAAGCAAGCTATTTGCCAGCTTATGCAAATCACGAATCAAAATATATCTTATTGGCAACACCTAAAACAGTTGATTAATGTGACAAAGAAAGGGTTAAACTGTTTAGGAGCAGCAAATGAGGACTTCACCCGTTCAGTCCCGGTGTCCATTATCAAGAACATGTTGCACGCGAAGTATATTTATGTTCGGCACTGTACACAACAAGAAATCAGTGGCCTAAGTTTTGAGTGCTTTCCTTGTGACAATCGGCTCTCAATGTCACGATGTTAGGAGATGTCCAAATCCCTTCACTCACTCATTCCTGGTGAGAAATATGATTTGCTTAAGTTTCAACATCTCTCATGGTGTGAATGTTGATGCTAACATCAGCAAACGGGCAGTGCGTTGTTCATTGTTTGCGAGAAGCATGCGTTGTTCATTGTTTGCGAGAAGCATGCGTTGTTCATTGTTTGCGAGAAGCACACGCTAGACAAGTACAGTGCACATAAAAGAAGTTAAAGATGGCAAAACTTGAACTCGGAAATTAATTAACGACTGAAATGATTAAAATGAGTTGTTGGCTATAGAGAAAGGGAGCTTGGGAAAGGGGAAAGGTGTATTCTTCGCATGTAAAGAGAAGTGGTTAAGGAAGCTAGAACACATTCGAAATAAGTAGGATTCAGCTGAAACCATTTCGGAATGACAAACGATTATCTTCAAAGAGGCGATTATCTTCAAAGAGGTGATTAGCTTCAAAGAGATGAGGGCGTCGGTCGAGTAAGGAAGAGAAAAAAGAAAGGCAAAAAAAACGTATAATGACTGAGGTGGTTATCCGCTGAGCCACCGTGAGCCCCTATAATGGTTTATGGCACTTCAAGGAACTGGTGTGAGATNGGGGGGGGGGGTGTAGACGGGAAATAAAAAAGTTATGTAAACACAATTAAAGATTCGCAGATTAAGAAATTGCAAACATTAAAAAAAATGTTTCTTTGTCGGCAATCCTTCAGTTTACGCCCCATTCTAAACACGGAATGGTGATTTATTCGTCTCTAAACTAGACTGGAATCAACCATGGTATGAAATGTTTCAAAATTCACCTTCAAACCTGTGTGAATATTAACAATAGTATTTTTATTACATTTTTAACATTAAAATGTTAACAAACAATTCCTACAGGCAGAAAAACCAAATGAAGGCAGTGATAAATAACCAAAGTCAATGATTTTGGGTGCACACAGCACAAAAAAAAATTGCAAGCTTTCCAAAGATTACATTTTATAAATTTCCTTTCTTTAGCGACAATTGTAAATTTCTTTATGGTTTAGTTTCAAAGTTCCAAAATAACATACTTTTTATAGTGCTGAAATTATTGTCAAGCACAAAAGTATTTTTTTTTTTTAAAGTTATACTTTATTTGGCGCGTTGAGGGTAAAAGTTAAGTGTGCAACGGAAGTTGCACGCGCACAATGTAACGAAATTCGACAGTGAACGTGGTAGGGGTATGACCCAACGAGCATACGCGTATCGCCTATCTATATACAAACGCAAGGTACACAACATAGCACGTGGTTATATTTAAAACTGGCAGAAAATTTGTTCATGTAATAAGCAAATTGAAAGACATTTCATTTATATTAGTAATTCATTGTATATATATATATATATATATATAATTTATTAATTTTACTTACATTGTGCCGTGAAAAATTTGCCAGTGACAAAAATTGTATAATAAAATTTTTAAAGTGTTTTCAAGTATTTGAGGTTAATTTCTGTAAGTATTATTTTATTAAGTTATATTTATTTTGGCGCGTTGAGGGCAAAATTTTAATGTACAATGGAAGTTGCGCGCGCAAAACGGACACTATTTCCGTATACAACAGTTGGAGGGGTATAATTGGGTAGAGGGGAGGATAAGTTATCGATGATTTTAAGTGGATACTTTGACGTCAATTTCAGCTTAGAAAATTCTGGTCCACTTATCAACTATTTGCACGAGGATTTACATCTATCCACAAATAATGACCCTACAGTTTCTACAACAAGACACGGCACCACCATTGATGCTGTATTTACGCGATATTTGCATAACGTTTCTACAAGACTATTTGTATCATATTTCAATTATCACAAACCGCCTGTAACTCACATGCCCATTCAATCACCATCAGAAGAACAAATTGAAATATATTAATTTAATTTAAATATGTTTGACTTAGTTTTATATGACAATAAATATTTTATTATTTTTTTAAACTCTATAAAAATAAATATCATTTTAATTAAAATTATGTTCTTTAATCAAACCTTTATTAATTGTCTTTCTGCGGTCATTTTAACGTTTTTCCTAATTACATTAATTATTTGCATACGTAATAAAAATTTTATTTTAGTCACGACAAAGAAGTATAACTTCTAACGCGCGTACATAAGTACACGCACCCATATATTTTTAAAACTACGAGTTTCTGTTTTGTGCGTGTTCCGTCATGCGTATACATTGTTGGCTTATCTGTGCGATGGAAGGAGATAGGCAGTTGCACTAAAGTGACAGGCCAGAGACGTCCGCTAAGCAGTTGTCTAGCTAGAACCGACATTGTACAGCAGCAAACCACTTACTAAAATAACACTAAATATACTGTATAGAAAGGATCACTACCAAGTAGAGATGACGGTTTATCGTGGAAAAAGTTGACTGTTTGCTAGGATTCAACGTACTGTACACGTGTCCGACAGTTTTCATTCCTCATCGGTAGAGACCTGAAAAATTCGCGAGTTCAATTACCTGTAGGCTAGACTCTACAGTCGTATGCACAAATATGCCGATATCAACTGCACATTGGTTGTCTAATGTCACAGTGGAAGGCGATGATTGGGCCAGTCTTCTCGAAGAGGTGTCGCATACCGAGTGGACCAACTGCTAAAGTTTTATAAACGCACATGTTTTGCATTCTAGCCTGTCCCGAATTTAATCCGCGAATTCTTCAGGTTTCTACTTATCGGTAGGGCCAGTGACTTTTCGCGTAAAAATCGGAGCACGCAGTAGACTTCAATACTATATACACACCTCAGCTGTTGTTATACCTCCATTGGCTGCTGGTGCCGTGTCCGTCTTTGACCAAGCCACTCAGGACTAAGTAACTCCGACACTGAACCTTCGTGATTCGTGCGCAAACGGTTAACACGGGCCAGAACATTTTTTTTTAGCCAATCAAAGAATCTGGACGACCCTACAGTGCTTTAGACTATATCTTGTCTCGAAATATTTTCGCGAAATAACACTGCCCCTACTTATCGTTGAGGGAAACCCGAATTTCTCAAAAATATTTGCGGCTCGTGTTATATTCCAGTACCCTGCGGGTATATTAGCAGTTTTCTTATGCTCATTGGCCGCGTGTCTTCGTGAGAAAACATTTTCTTAATTGGCTGACCAATCAGAATTGGGTTACTCCTGTAGTTTGCTTCCGTGATTGAAGAGCAGACACCTAAGACGCGTAAGTGGATCTGAGCTAAAGTGTCATGAAATCCAATCACAAGATCGGGGTGCCCCTACTTATCGGCCTGAAGCTACTACCCCACGTCACTGGGCCAATGAGGATTCTCATATTATAAAGCAGAACGTTCCTTATTGGTCTGCAAACAACTTAGACGAGTCAAAACTTCGTTCATTTAATTATGAAGGAATAAACTAGTTGGAGTATTATAGAATATATGTTGGCTCAAAATATTTTTTTTCGCGACTTTCCATCAGCTCTACTAATAAGCGCACAAGGCAACCGGGTGAATATAAGGTAAAAACCCACTTACTTTTAGCGAAGAACAACACTAATAAACTCATGGTTGCATCCGATTTATCAGTAACAAGGACAATATCGTGACTCACGCCATGTTGAAGGTTGAAGAAGGAGCAAGTGGGCGCGTTCTAAACTAGCGCAATGGAACGCCCAAATCTGGTTTGTCATATCGATAGTATCGATATGTCATGCGGTATTCTCCGCTTTATATTTAGACTCAGTCACAATTTCTTAATGGGCACAATAACGTTAAATAACATTAAACATTTGCAACACAAAGTCGACGACATGACACACAAAAATTTTCTTATCAAAAAATTTAAGCAAATTAAACATGCATACATAATATAAAGTGTCAATTACACTGTAAAAACCGCAAAATAAATACAAATTAGGCCGAAAAAAACATTTTCTTTTACCGATACAATTACCAAATAAACAAAGAACTATGGAGTTGGATAAAGCAAGCTTTGCCACAAAATGTTCTAAAGGACACAAAAACAGTAAAGATAAAGGGGGCTATGTAAAAAATAGCACAGCAAGAGGCATGATTAGAGATATCTTTACTCAATTCAATAGGCAAGAAAAGGATGGAATTAGTTATCAGTTTGGCTTTGGGGACGAGAAATCCAAAAATTTGTTCATTACATAGTTTTTAAATTAATCAGTTTAAAAAAAATTATAATAAACATACTGGACAAGATTAACTACTCTTATCACCATAAAAGCTAGGATTTAGACTACTGGTGGTGTTCCAGAGTACAAAAGACCGAATTAAAAATTGCAAACACCTACAAAAATGAATTTTTTGTCTGCAATCCTTCGGTCTTAGGCATCATCCTAATAATATAACCCCATTAATACGGCACGATAATGGTTTATTCGTCTTTAAACTAGACTGGGACCAACCACTGCATAGAATGTTTCAAAGTTCACGCCCACGACCTACGCCTTGTAAAGTCAAGGAAAAAATGGCGATGGTAAGTTTATTGACGAATTTCTGTGCTATGAAAAGTTTGGCATAATGTATAACAGTGTTTAAAAAAAATAGGCATTCTTCTTTTATGTGCAACGTAAAACGTACTTCTCTGACAATGTTGGTAGCATTTGTACTACTTTATAATGAGTTGTATATATTGTGCAGTTGGTATTCAGTGGGTCACGGTGGTGTAGTGGTCAGACTACTCGCCTCCCATTTAGGCGACCCGGGTTCAATTCCCGGCCAAGTCGCTGCCAGATTTTTGCATGCGGGAATAGTGTGGGACGATGGCGCTGGTTGGCGGCAACTCACTTCACCCTTATCGGCTCTGAAGACCTCGATGTTAAGAGCCGCCCAAATATTCCAATCCACTCCACTTGGGTTCAGTGTGGAAGCCACTCTGCCTCTACCTTAAGAAACAATGATTGAACAGGAAGGGCCAGGTGCTCCCTCCCCTGTAACATAGAGTACTTAAGAATACAGAGGCGGAACCGCCGCTTATGCCACAAACTCTAGCCGCACTCGCCACCAAAATGCCGTCCCTGACGAGCAATCGGTACTGGAGAACGTTCAAATACACATTTACAATGGGTGGGACGCGAAATCCGCACCTGCGCTGCACCGCAGTGGAATTAAACGTGAACAAACAGAGAAGAAAGCGGGCGCGTGACCAAACACAAAGTGCAGAGAAACCTCGGCACAAATGGAATTGCAATCGCTGCGCATGCGCAGACGACACGTGTAGCCTTCCGCAAACATGGCTGCCGTTAGAGTGTCGGCTGTGCTTCAGCAGGATAAGTACCATGTAAGAAATATGTGTACATAATTTAACCGATTTGCAATTAAAATTCATTAAAATTTTAGCTGGATACATTGAAGGGAAATTTGTAAAGCTGGATGATTTTTCGTGATAAAATATGAGTACACTTTAGACTTCTATACCATAAAAACCCAACAGCAGTTTGTCTATTGCCATTGGTAGAGACCGGAAAAAAATCGCGAGTTCAATGACCTGCATGTTAAACACTACAGCCTTATGTACAAATATGTCGACATCAACTGCACGTTGGTTGCTAGCTGTCACAGTGGAAGGCGACGATTGGACCAGCATTATCCAGGAAGTGTCGAATACGGCGTGGGCCAATGGATTAAGTAATATAAACGCCCGTGTTTTGAATTCTAGCTTGTCCTAAAGTGAATCAGCGAATTCTTCAGGTCTCTAGCCATTGGTTGCAGTCTGCTTGAGAAGGCGTTTTTCACGTTTGACCGAGACACTCAGAATTCAGCAACACCGGCATGGTTACGTCGTGATTCGTGTGCAGACAGTTAACACGTGTCAAAAAAGCAATTTAGCCAATCAAGATAGGTAAATGACCCTACAGTGTTTTGAAATATAACTTGTCTTGAAATCTTTTCGCAAAATTTCGCTACCCCCCGGCGATGGATAGGGCAACCGACTTTTCGCGAAAATAATTTTTGTCAAGTTGTATTTCAGGACACTTAAACTCAGGTCCACTTTCGCGATTGGATGGTTATAACTGCTGCGCGCCCTGGGTGCCTGCCCACGCATCACAGAAGTTCAGTGCCGCAACAACTCAATTCCCATCGGCCCAGTCAACTATCACACTGTCTTCAACAAAGGCTTGCGGCCAATAAAGGAAGAGAAAACCGGCGGTCTACTAGTAGTATTTCGAAATATACATTCCGTGGAATTATTTTCGAGAAAATTGGATGACCCTATTTATGGAACACAAAAGCGTCTTGTTTCCCTAACTGTCGAAGAGGCAAGCTAACGATTGGTATAGGCTATTCACAGTAAAGTGAGCACTTTTTGAAGCCCTCTCATTAAAAATAATAGCGACTAAATTAATTTTATTGTAGCCTTAGACGTTAACTTTGGAGGCCAGTAAAGTATAAACACTGCGTTTATTACTTACATGTCAATATTTATTTTAAAAATTTGTGGGAATTTATGAGATAGCTGATAATAAAAAAGTAACTAGGGCCTCACAAGTGCTCACTTTACCGTGAACAACCTATAATTACAAAAAAAAAAAAAAAATTCTCACGGCACGTAACTCGAATATCGTTAGTAGTCAGCGAAAGTAACATAAACTTAAAAATAATAAATCCTCATGTAAACCTAAATATTAAATTTGAACACTGCGCTGAATTTCATAACACTGCGGAAAAATATACGCTATGGAAATTTGTAATGAACAATGAAAACCCATGACATGACATATAATACCATGTTTTCTAATTGTCAAATAAAAAATACGTTATCACAATATTAGCTCGATCGTAATTCGAACAAAGTCACTAAGAGTATGATCGCTTACAATAAGCGAGGCTTTCAAAAGTGCTCACTTCACCGTGAATAGCGTACAGCTGAATGTAAAACACAGTAGTGAGAAAACGTCATCACACCTGGCTACTCCTGAGTTTACTAGTAAACTATCACAAGCGTTGCGATGCTACATACCGCTAAGGACTAGTTCGACTGTGCTAAACACGGAGAGGCCTGAGAAATATTGCGTGCTCAATTGGGGACAAGATAATTTCAAATCCCCTGGAATGGCGTTTCGACTTANTAGTTCGACTGTGCTAAACACGGAGAGGCCTGAGAAATATTGCGTGCTCAATTGGGGACAAGATAATTTCAAATCCCTGAATGGCGTTCGACTTGTTTAGAGTCCGGAGAATTGATCGAGTTCAAGAGTCGCACCGAAAGAATCTCAAGCCGTTGATGACAGTGCAACGGCAGAGTTACTAGTCTCCTATAACACGGCAACAAAGGTGATTGAATAACGTCGTAGAAAAGATAACTTACAGTGACATTTTGGACTGTAATTTTAGACCCGGCCAGTGAAATTCAGCAATAACGATACACTCATTATGCTGATCATAGTTTTCAGCATTATCTAGTAATTATTTTGGAAAAGGTAGTCTTTCATTTTTTTTGTGCAGTATCATATTTCAGCAACTGTATAACCAATCTACAGTAAACCTGGGNGAAAAGGTAGTCTTTCATTTTTTTTGTGCAGTATCATATTTCAGCAACTGTATAACCAATCTACAGTAAACCTGGGAATTATCATAAAACGTACTTCTAATTTTTTCCGAACGAAAATTAATTATATTTATCTCTTTTTTTGCTAGCAGAATTACACATAATACGTAGCTAATTTATTTTAAAATCTACATTTCTTGTATGCTGAAAATATACACAAATGTCCAATTATTAATAACCAATCATCGTCGCTTCAACAATTAGTGAAACAGACGCCTGTTCATGTCCAGGGGCAAGGTGTAAACAAAGCACCATCAATGAAGCGCGTACGGAGTATACGCACGCACGGTAGAGCAAGAAACCAATAGCTGCTAGCCGAAGCAGACCTGGCTGTTTCCGAAGGCTGCCGATGATGCCCGAACGACCATGTTATGTAGTGTCTTATTGGATCCTGAAGAAGGCGAAGGTGCAAACGGAGTTGCTTGGTAAGGAAGTGGGTGAGTGAAGAGATTTGGGAAGTGAAGTGAGGTGAGTATGGAGCAGCGCCGGAATGCAAAGGCGGGGGGAACCGGAGAGATCCCCGAGAAAACCCTCCGACCAGCGGCATCGTCCGGCACGATTCCCGCACGCGAAAATCTAGGAGCTATCCCGGCCGGAATCGAACCCGGTTCGCCTAGGGGGGGGGGAGCGAGTAGTCTAACCACTTCACCACCGCGGCCCCTGCTAGGCAAGAAAGACTTGCCGTCACCTGCGTCTGGTATGTTTAATTGCAGCTGTGTTCACGGGCGCAGATGCAGAGCAGTTTTTCCTCGCTCTGGCTGCGTCGGTGCAGATATCCCCTGGTAGCTTACTCGCCCGGCAGCAGCCCCAGCCAATACGGAACCTCTCGAAGCACGCAGTAGCGAATCAGACACAAGGCCCGTTCCCAAGCCGCCACGCCGTTGCGCCTCTGTGTACTTATCTACTCTGTGTCAGTATTCCCAGACGGTTGTGCCAAGTGACTCTCTTATAAACCGTTCGCGACTCGCAGCTACGCCGGTAACGTTCTCTCGCTGTCCCGCGATACGGCGAAACGAAACGGGGAATGCGTGGATGAAGATGAGGTGATTGGGGGGGGGGGAGGTTTAGCGAAAAGAGGGAGATGGGAACGCCGGAGATAGCTCATTCCGAGTTTAGTCTCGTACGTTACGCTACGGCTTCATCGAGTTAGCTCTTAGAGGCATCGCCCTAGAGAACACGCAGGGCAGGTTATTAACCACGGAATATTATTAAATCCGGTAATAAAAATATACTTGTCGCTATCAAAGCTACTAACTCCTCTTAACCCATTCCAGTCGCAGATAAATATAACGTTTTAAGCGTTGCAGCAAACAACGATTTTTTTTTTCGGAACTCTACTGATATCGGCATTATGCACTCTAACATGTAGGGACCAATAAAAAGTATTGCAATGCTTCATGTTACAGGCAGGCAGCAGTTGTTGATGAGACCGCGGAAGCTGTAACATCTTTCAAAGATCAACGCGGAATGACGCGGGATCATTTACTTTAGCCTTAGTTATTTGTAAAGAAGCGTATCGAACTATTTGGTTGGTGCAATAAGGAGTTACAAGTGTAGATCTTAGCTTACAGCCCTGCAGACGATAGTACGGCACACCACAGGTTATATGCAGCCACTCTGAACGACACTTCTCAACTGAACTCCGAGGCACGACCCGCGTCTCTCACTGCTGTTGGCCGGCCAGCACAGATAGCGTCAGTCGGGCGACGTTCTACTGCCGTTTCGCGCGATGATCACCCGTTAGTTTACACCTCCTGGACAACTCTGAGCCAATAATAAATGCACAGTAAAATGCAGATCGAATCACCGTCTTCCGCTAATACAACAAGCAACCAATGGACAGTGACATTTGCATGATTTTACATACGACAATGGAGTAAAGCCTACAGGTCGTTGAACTCACGAATTTTTCAGATCTCCATCAATGAAGCAGCTTACTATTCCGTTCGAAGTACACGTTACACCATTGTATTGTCATGTTTTTCCTCTGTATTGCAAATGTCAAAAATTTAATGAAGATCCCTCGGATCACGAATATTTCACACTGTGCGACGTCACTATTCTGCATGCTTTCTTCTTGTATTTTTTATGAGTTTTTGTAGTTCGTAAATTTACTGGGATTGCGGGAAATGTTCCAACTACAGAAATCTAGTGCAGAAGTCGTTCGCTGTATAAATACACAGAGTACATGTATTAAGTGCTCATTACAATTCAACGAACCCAACTGTAGGATAGGGGCCACGTAGGGACGTTCTCACTCGAGTGGGCCTACAATGAACAGGTTGAAATACACACAGGCCTACCAACTTCCTTCACAGTTCTTTAACATCCTCAATAATTCCTAGGACAAAGTACACACAAATTCCGTAATCTAAAATCTTGCACGGGCCGGGAAGTAACGATGAGAAACAGAAGGTTCAGCCAGTGGCGTGAAGACAGTTTTGACAACGTAACTTCCTTTGTCGTAGCTCGTTCCGTTCAATCATCCGAATATTTACAATACGTAGTACAATTACGTGTAAAAATGGCCTTTCAACAACTTGTATCAAGTGAAATAACAACAAAAAAACTAAAAAAAACCAATACAAAATACTTTCTAAAATGTGTTTCGTATTTCAAAACACCATTTTATGAGATAACATTCCGTTTTTACGTCTTTCATTTCGTTGATGTCATGAAACCATCACAACGCTCTGTTTAAAGGTTTAGACTGCATATAATGTGGTGAAGAGAGTGCACTAATATGTACTATTGGTTTCAACTATCCTAACGCTACCAATCGGGCCAAAAACGGCGAAAAAAAAAAAAAGTCATAGAATTTAAAATCTCCACATTTTCGATGAGGAAATGTAAGACAATTATTAAATTATTTCTTATTAACTTGACTTGATAGCTCAGTTGGTAACGTAAAGGTCTAAAAGTGAATTTCAAAGGGTGTGCGAATTCAATCCTGACCACCTGCGAGAAAAGATTTTACTTTTTTAAATTACGGTAAATTGCGCAGTATTAATAGTAAACTATCGTGAATATGTCTGTTTCTCGTAATTATTTGGCCAAATTCAATAAATACAATATTTAATTCGCCGCTGCAGTTTGCCGTAACTTATTCATTCAATAAGTGAAATTTTTTCTCTGAAACAATAAGTGGTTTTCCGCTGATTCTAAGTGGAGCCATTTTCACTAATTCGAGTAGTTGAATTTCACTGCAAATCAGTGGTTTTCCACCGATTCGAATTTAGAGTGTACAGACTAAAATAATTTCAAATTAAATTTATTAAAGTGATGACAAGTAGCATACTGCGTATTTATATCTGACATCCAAATTGTTAGCTTTAGCATAAGGAGAATGGCTTTAATTGCTGTAGATTACCCACCCGTATACGACTTTCAACAAAATATTTTTGAGTCAAGTTTATTGTATCCGTTGCAGGAAACGCACTTCTATCTTAGGCTTTAATTTTTTGTAATGTGCTATGCTTAAGTCTGTGTTATGTTGTGTGACGCGAATCGCTCATACTTAGATTAGTCACGACGCTAGATACCCGCGCAGGGGAGAAACCTGAGGTAATGACCCTAGGGTTCCCCGAGGACGCCACACCCACCACCTCTCACCCCGAGGACAGTAACGAGCAAAGGAACCCCCCCGAGCCGGGGAAGCACAGCACGCGCCCACCCCCCCTTCCTCATCTCCCCCGCAGAATTAGGGAAACCACCGGGCTTCAGGGGAAGTACCACGAGAAAACTATATATAGGGAAGACAAAGCGAGTACCAGGCAGTGATGTACGAGTTATGATCGGGAGAGTGACGGGACGCGAGTGGAGGTGGAACCAGAGAGCGAGAGACTACACATCCCGGGATACGAGCCCGGACTTCCCGCCAGAAGCCGAAGAGATACACCAGGACACCAACCCGAGAGAGAGAGAGAGAGAGAGAGAGAGGACAACGCACCACAGCCAACACAGAGGTAAACACAGCAACCCGCCAAGAACCTTCCCCCCCAACACAAGCCTTTCGCCAGAACGTCTGTAGAACGCGTTAGAATTAACCCAGCAGTTCAGACAGATAGGAAAAGGGGATAGGTCTCGTATGTGTAACAGTGACCTGTGTTTACCAAATAAACGTAAGTGTGCGTAAATTAAACCCGATTACGACTTTGTGTTGACCCCGCATGCAGCCTGTAAGTCATAGGTGAGAGNAAATTAAACCCGATTACGACTTTGTGTTGACCCCGCATGCAGCCTGTAAGTCATAGGTGAGAGAAGTGTCGAGTCATGTGTACAAGAAGAAAGTTCAGTCTCTGAAAAAAAAACCCCTTTCTTTTCTTTACTCTAAATCTCAATCAGTATTTCCAACACTGATTTTACTGAATCTTCAGTTAATGAGCTGTTATATACTGGTGAATCTGTGAAATGCGCAGAGGTTTCACTGCCAGGCCAGTGCAATTCACTAGTAATCAGTCAAAATCACAGTTTAATTACTGAATACCAGCAACTAATATTATCAGTAGAATTTTACTGATTCATTTGGGGCAAATTCAACAGATCTGCAGTCCAGTCTAATTCGCCGAAATTGAGCCGTTTTTAACTGTTTCAATTTTAGAGTGTTTCGGTTTTACTTTTTAATTATTGACGCCTCTCTCCCACTCGTGGCAGGAAATAAGCTCTACGACCGGAGTTGTCAAACTGAACGACCAGAGCACGCCGCGCTCCTGAGCGGTCGTCTTTACGCTCTCCTGTTAACGGCCGTCGACGCAGGAGCACGGTGATAGCGAACTTCGCCTGCGAATCTGTGCGCGGCCCCGAGTCTGTAAGCTGCTTAGCATAATGGATGGGCTATCCCGTTATGCGCGCGGAGATACGCGGTGCGGAAAGTCGACTAGAAACAGCGCACCGTCTCGTAGGCGACGCTTGGAAGCCGTAGTGAGGTACGTTACCAGCGTCGTGGCGTCGCTTAACGGTATTTACTTCCGGGTAGAAGCGGAGAGTCGGCGAAAGGGACGAAGTTTAGGAAGACGTGAGTTCCTGACATTACGATAATTAGACAAGGCTTAAACTGTGTTAGTGAAACTTGTTAGAGATTTGGTGAGGGATTGCTGATATGTAGGTACAGGGAAATTTCGCGTTTTAAAAGACCTGTAGGCTAGACTCCACGGTCCTATATATTGTCAAACCAGAGCTTTCTGTTGATTGGCTGCTGCCTCAGCGTGTAGCTAGTTTCAACTCAGACCAGGTGACACGAGATCCAGTGCGCCTTTCCTTGCAGGTATGTTATTGACCCAGATTTCATCTAGGCGTGTCTAATAAAGTATGGTCCAATTGCAAACATGACAAATGCATACGTGTATGAATTCTAACTTGTTCTAAAATAAATTCCCAAAATTTTTCCTGTTGCTGTTTACCTATAACTAATGTTTAAATAAAGAAATATAAACTAATAGAAGTGTGTGCAGGAAGACATGGTATTTAAAAGACTGACTTCATGCTCTGTTCTGTAATAATTATAACAGGCCGCTGATTGTTATTACGTTTCCACCAGACTCCGAACGGATGTTAAGAAATAAACGGATGTATCAAAAGAGAGAAAAATAAATAAAAAAATAAGAAATAATAACAGCTTGAAAAATATTTGCTACAACATTATTTGTTAAGTCATTTAACGTGAGAATGTTTGTTTGGATATATAAAATCCTTTAACCAGAGCGAGAGTGTAAATGTTTAAAGAACTGGCTCTCCAGAGGTTCTCCTGGCTTTCTGACAGCCTTGCTGTGGCCAGGAAAGTGTAAAAAAAATGAGATGCATAAAACATTTAACTCTTGCATTATTTTGCTCAACCGACAGAAGTCTTGATAGTCCGAAATCCTGTACCAAGTGGTCACCTAGCACTATTCAAAAATCAGTTTATTTTTGTTAAATTCATTAGCAGCTTAATTACAAGTTTAACGTCATGGTATTTTGCTAACGTAAACAACAATATAACGTTAACATTTTAATTAAATACATTTCTGGAGAGAAGAGCGCAGTATACATGTGTTACTGTGTTCAGATAAGTAATAATTGCGTCGTGTATATTGATTAGACTGTTCAGGCTGGTCCTGAATTATTAGCATAACTGCTAATCTTAGCCTTTTAGTCACAAACAGCTGATTTAAAAAGTATTTCTTGAAATCTGACTAAAATATTCAGCTGACAGTATTGTCATGCTGATATTCGATCGTCTCTTTAAAAATTATCATGTTCATGAATTTTATTCTAGATAATTTCCAGAGTAATTTTAGCTTATTTTAAGAAAGATGCCACTTAAACTGGCCACAGTAATAAAAATAAAAAGTGAGTGAGTGAAGAGATTCGAGTGGCTCTTAGCGGGTTCTTGAGAGCCGATGAGGGTCAAGCGAGGTGACTATGGAGCATCCTAAAGCTCAGCCACACCACAGATCTCTTAAGTATATAGAGGTGACATAGCCGCTTATTCCGTGAACTACATCAGCACGTGCCAGAAAAAAAGGTGTCGCTGGCTAGCAACATGTCGGAACGCTGTTCGCCAATCAGCGCCTGGTAACGTACTCGCCAGCCGGCAGCCCAGCCAATAGGAGCGCTTCCACAGCACGCGGCAGCCAATCAGACACGGCACGTCGCAGATATTAGCGCAGCCAGTCGGTACAGACGTGCGAAAGTCGCGTTATTTTAAGGCACCATGCTAGACTTTCGTGCCCTATACCTGCTTGAGCAGAACTCGTTATTCCATTGGTCGCTGACGACTATGCGGGATCTTGCGTGACCGCTTCGCCGGCTATTGGTTGCTCAACCGTTGAGCTTTGTGACGTTTGTATACTCACTCTAACCAATTTGGAATGCAGTTAGATTTAATTCAAATTGGTTAAATTATTTTATTCATAAAAAAGTGCTTGTCCGTCTTTTGAAAATTATGGTATAAAAAACACGTGCATCACTAGTTGACCACGCGACTTTGACAGTTGTGTTCCTTTGGGGTAGGTCAACGTTAAGTACCTGCGCAGAATACGAGTAAGTTGTCTGCTTCATTATTAGTTTATGGGTACGGCCGCATCAAAGGATACTTCCACCTCGTGTGCTTACCTACTCTGCGGCCGCAGCTAAAATAATATGTCTCGTTGTGTAGCTACTGCGAAGAAGTACTGTGAACATGCAACGAGCCAGAACATTAACAACAAGCCGAACAGCGTAAAGTTTTCGTGTTTTATGTCGGCAATGAAACAACTTGAAGTATGCATCCGCAGTATAAACGTTTGAATAAATGCATTTAGTATGGATCTGATGACTAGAGACTTGAAAAATTCGCGGATTCATTTTTGGACAAGCTAGAACTCAAAACACGTACGTTTATGTAAGTTTAGCCATTGGTCCACACTGTGTTCGACACCTGTTGGGGAACGGTGTCCAATTGTCGCCTTCCACTGTGACAGCAGACAATCAATGTGGAGTTGATATCGGCATATTTGTACATAAGACTGTCGAGTCTAGCCTGCAGGTCATTGAACTCGCGAATTTTTCGAGTCTCTACTGATGACTGAATCAATGACGGATAGCAATTAGCAATCTAACAACCGATGTCCGAGCGGCAATAGCAAACAGTGTAAAGCGAGTTCTAGGAAAGATTGGCCGGAAAAATAAGTTTGCCACCTTTAAAAACATTAAGTTGTGGATGGCGGTATGGCAAACTGTAAACGCCAGTGATTGAAATTTATTTCCCCGAAGAAACTGCACGAAGGCGGCAACTTGAAATTGGCTAATCACTCGATGTCAGGAGTTGGTTTATATTTTACTCTTCTCGTTGTAAGATGCCCAACAAATGTTATTCGCTCACCTTGCTGTATTGAGAGACTACGAATCATGTTTGACAACATCTACAACAGTATTTAAGTGACTGCTATGCACGTTGGAGGTTTCCAAATCGTTTCCCCTCATTGACGGTAGGCATTGTCGGATGTCCGGCGTACTCTGGTTCTCAGTACTTCAATTATTTAAGTATTTCTCGGTTGTGCCACAAGGGATCGCAGACGCTGATGAGAAGTTTTTAACAATTGAAGTCGGAGGCCGAGGCAAACAAAGTGATGGTGTAACCTTCATTGGCACAGCTACCAAATCTGTGTAGACTGCTGAGAACCAGGGGTGGGGTTAAGGAAATGTAACCAACAAGTAGTTATGGAGAACTCTGTTACAGCACTGTTAGAATATTTATTGTTTCATGCACAATCCTTGCCAGTACTCTTATTTCACTGCACTGAAAATTACAGTTCACTACATTAATTATTACTTATAAAGGATTCAAAAATATGTTTGCGCGATTGCCCTTTACTGGTTTCCGATTCCAAACCCAAGATGCTTTTAAAGTGCAGCTGATATAACACGCGTATAGTTGCCTTCGTCACGTCACAGAGTAGATAAACACCCAGAGGCGGAATGGCGTAGCGGTTCCTTTGACGTGGCCGTGCCCATTCCCTGATAGGCTGCACGACTCTATGGAAACAGGCCTGGTGTCTTATTGGCTTCTGCGTGCTACGAAATGTTCCCTATTGGCTGGCAAGGTCACCAGGCACTGATTGCTGGACGGTGTTCCAACGTTTTGCTGGATTGTGCGCTGTAGTTCGTGGAATAGGCGGATATTTCACATCTATATAATTAAATAACCTGTGAACACGCGATTACAGATATGGTTTTTGTTAATTATTATATTTGAAACGTTTTCCGTTACGCGGGAACAACCTACACTGAGAAAAAATATGTATGGTTTTATGAACCAGATTTCTGTAGCCGCAACCCTTCTAGATTGTTAATATAGGAATAGCAATCAGTTTGATTGTGTATGTACGATATAAATATAGTTTAGTTAGGTAAACCGCGACACAGCTGTTTGTTGCGGTCTTGTCTGTGATAGTATCTGCAACTGTGAATATAGTTCCAACAGCAAAGAATTCTGCTCCTCCTGCAGAACAGACAGTTCCTTCGACGGAATAAATTCAGCAGTATTTAGAATGTTTCCGCAACACATGGAACTGTAACAAACTAACAGGAAATTCGGCTGTTGGTACAGAATTTCGGTTGCTGCTACCCTGAAGCGCGTTTACGGAACTGTTCTGTCACCACTTCTTGATCCCCTCCCCCCGACCCCCCTCTCAACGCTGTGTACGTCTAGCGTTTCACCACGCAAACTCGAAGGAAGTTACGACCGTTGTTGTGGAGCGAGTGAGTGAGTGAAGAAATTCGGGAGGCTCTTAACATCGAGGTCTCGAGAGACGATGAGGGTGAAACGAGGTGGGGTATGGAGCAGCGCTGGAATGCAAGGGCGCAAGGGAAACGGGAGATGCCCGAGAAAACCCGCCAACCAAGCTGCATCGTCCGGGACACGATTTACACATGCGAAAATCCGGAGGGCGACCCCGCCGAGAATCTGTCCCAATACGCCTTGGTGGGATGCGAGTAGTCTTACCACTACACCACCGTGGCCCCTTGTTATCGGGCGAGTATACCCACTGCACCATGCGCCGATATTACCAAGGCTGGAGTCTGAAGCCCGGCCACAGGGCTTGGCTGTGCTGTACCCGCAGCTGTTACGGGCCTGCGGGATCGATAAGCTTGGCGCAACGGTATACATACTTGCTTGTGCTAGCGAAAATGACGCCCGGACTTGCTGGAGGGGGAGGGGGTGAGGGAGGGTCATTTACAGCCGGTCGTACCCGCATGGGAACACCCAGTCACCCTCGTTACAACGAGCGTGCAGGCGGCTAACTGTGTTTGCGTAAGTGAACACTACCGCCGAGGAAGCAGGTCACGATAACGCCTCAAAGGCAATCAGGGAGTTCAAGCAGTGAATATCAGGAACTAAGGACGACAGAATTACGCGAATTGTTTTGGAAACCTGTTGACTTTTCAGTTTTCGTACGTGCTCATTGTTAGGGCCGCCTGTTTCTTTTTTGCGAAAATATTTCAAGATGAGTTGCACCCCAAAACACTTTGGTTCGAATGCAGTTCCGTGATTGGGTGACTTCGACTGCCGCGTGCCTCAGGTGCCTGCTCGGGAATCACGGACGTTCTCCGTACGGCAGTAGCTTCGTATTGATTGTCGCGGTGAGGTTAAGAAACGTCTTCTCACACATTACACGTGGAATATGACCACAGCAAGGTGCAGTGTGCGCCCAGCACGGCGAATCACAGCCTGCGTGTATACGTTCCCGCGATAAACAGGCGACCCTAGTTGTAGAACAGAGTACTTATTATGTATACAGAAGGGGAAATAGGCCTCGTGTTCCACCAACTCCAGCCGCGTCGAACTCCGTTCGCCAATCGGAAACTTTTAGATTATTCTGGAGAAGTGACTAGAACTACCTCAGCGTTATCTGTAGTCGTGCAACAGAAACAAATTCATAGCATTTCTGGAATGACAGTATGACTAGGAGATGCCACTTCGTCGTGTGTATTAACAGTCTTATAGAGGATATTACTGAAAATACTATATATTCATATATATATATATATATATATATATATATATATAATTTTCAGTAGTGTCCTCTATAAGACTGTTTTATTCAATTATTTGTCCTTCTAATAAATTTCGATCTGTATATTTATTTTAAAAAAAGTATAATTATATTATAACTTACTGTAGTAACAATTATTATCAGGATTAATATAATATGGTCATGAAATAAAATTAATTGTTCTATTAATGGTGATGCTCTATCTTGTAAATAAATATTGCGTCATGTAGTTATTTCTAATAAAATAGTTTCTTTATTTATAGGTCTTAAATCTATTGCACTAATCTGCCATATTAGAATTTAATTAGAATTGGTAGTTCATTATATGTATGTTCTGTTGGTGTCCTCTATAAGACTGTTCAATATATATATGTATATATATTGAACTCACTATGATGCAAAACCAATTCGTACGTAATTGAAAATCTCAGTTGTAGAAAACACGCGTNTATTGAACTCACTATGATGCAAAACCAATTCGTACGTAATTGAAAATCTCAGTTGTAGAAAACACGCGTAAACTGAACCTAGTGCTAATTATCTAGCAGTGACGACCATTGCTTAATCCATTATTACGGACCTTAAAAAACTAAAAATTAGTGAAGAGATTTGAGCGGCTCTTAACAGCGATGTCTCGAGAGCCGATGAGGGTGATAGAGGCGAGGATGGAGCAGCGCCGGAATGAAAGGTCGGGGAAACGGGAGATCCCCGAGAAAAACCCGCCGACCAGCGGCATCGTTTGGCACGGTTCCCACGTGCGAAAATTCGGGAGTGGCCCGGCCGGGGATTGAACCCGGTTCGCCTTGGTGGGAGGCGAGCAGGCTAACCGCGTAGCCACCGTAACAAAAAATAGGGAAAATTTTTCACAAATTATTATCATAATAATTTAGCAGGTGAGTATGTACTATCGTTTGTCAAAGGTAAATGCACAGATTGTTCATAAAGTGTTTAACGCCTTGACTTATCTCCCCGAGTATACTCGTTCACGTCTGACAATGCCGTATACTTGAAACGATGGTCGTTGCTGTTCAAGGTCAGACGTCAGCACCAATCTGCATAGCGCCTTTCCCTCTGTTGTAATGCTATTGGTCACTACTGACATACCAACTACTTCATGATTGGTTGCTTGGTATGTAATGGACCTACCCAGACGCTACCATGCGTTCCAAAGTGTGAGTTGTTACACTAAATTCGTAGGCACTTTTCAGATCACAAAATTTCCTCTTTTAAATATCTGAAATGAAAAATTAATGTGCACGTTACTGTGTCAAATAAAATGCTGGATAATTTTTGTCCGTCACTTTAGTGAAAAATGCTCGTAAATAAACGTCGCCACTGTTCCTCCTACCTGGGCACGACAAGCATTACCAGAGTTGTGATTGGCTCAAACCCGTTTAGCGAGCAATCACTCTTGAACCGATTCTATGTGTGATTAGTTGCTTATAGTATGAACTAAATAAAACAAACAAACAATGGACTATAACGGTGTTAAGTTCAAGTATAACGTAACTACCAAAACGTCCACGTAATCTATACTGAAGTTATAATGTGGAAAGAACACCTACCAAGTTTGTCGCACATTGAGAAATCGATTGTTCGCGTAATAAATAGCTTGTCTTGATCTAGGTTTTTTCCCGGTGCTTGGACATGTTGCGGTATCGCGTAATTTCAACCTACAGACACGTTTTCTGTCGCAGATAAAATTGCTTTATGGGTGTGCTATTATATTTCGCGTGGAAGTGTTTTCAACGGTGTTTCATTCTCTGAACCTGACCACATCGTACATCACTAAAAACCGAGTAGGTTTTTATTTAGGTTATGGCCATTTCCGTGTTTTCATATATATATATAATTTTGTGAAGCTCCTTTCGTTTAGCTGACTACTACTATAAAGATGGATCATTTATAAGTAACGTTTTTAAAAAAGGTTTAATCAAACACGATTTAAGGAGTATTCGCTGTACTCCCTTACTGTTTTAATAAACTCGGCCTGTTCGAATTAGTTAAAAGCCAAATATAAAAAATAAAATAACTATCCCTTGTGCAAAATCACTGCAAGCAAAAGTGTGAAATATAGCCTACAGGTAGGCGTCATTGAAATGGCAATTTTTTTTTTGTCTTTATAAATGGTAGTGCGACATCCAAAATGAAAACTTTGTAGGTAGGTACACTAGTGCATTTTTTTTTTGTGAACGGTATCAGCTACTTCCTGCAATTGTATTCCACTTGGTTCTAATGACCAGAGACCGGAAATACAGCCAGTTCATTTAAGAACAAGTGGAACTTGATCCGCATGTACCACGGAGTACCGCTTATATTGGATCACAGTTCGTTAGACTCACTCCGGACGACTTTCGACCAGTAACGAAGATGTAGGGAAAGCAAGGACCGAACCACGCGCTACCTGGTCACTGGTTGAACTGGAGCAACAGCCAATGAACAACTAAGTGACGCTCGAGAACACAGAGTAGTGTGGAGTCTATATTGCTGCCGACAGAACACGCGAAATCCCCGGGTCTCTCTCTCTATCTATCACGCATTGTTCTCGACGAGCTAAGGCCTCCGGTATAATTATGCTATGATCCATTCAAGGTTACATACAATTTTTTTCTAAATCCCTGCCAAAGATCTACTTCCAGGATATTCGTCCGCCTCATGCTTAACCGAGTCTAGATAATTACACCAAAGGGGAAACGCGAGGCACACAGTTAAATAATCTCTAAATAGCATAAAACAAAGTCGCTTATCCACGTATGTCTGTGTATTCGCTTAGTACTTCTAAACTTCTAAACTTCTTGATGGATTTTGATGCGGTTTTCAACATCATTTAGAGAATGTCTCGAGGAAGGTTTCTGTGTGTAATTCATTTCTATTTAATGTAAGGATAGTAGAGGAATGTCGAACCGTTTGTAATCAAGTCGTAAAAACCAGCTTTTAGGGCGCTTACATGGCTTGCGCTGACTAAACCATAAGAGATACATCAAATTAATGACTACAGAATTGTAGCTCTCAAAAAGGTCTACAGAAAAATCAGCGATAGCATATGTCTATCTTTTAAGGATGACCCACAGTAACCATTGTTATCTTTCAAAGTATCGCTGTAAAAACTAAGTTGTTGCCGGGGGAAGCCGAGCCGGTTCGCTAGTGAAATACAAGTAAAAGTTCAATTTAACCAAAAATAAGGAACTTCCATATTACCAGAAAAATTACGTGATTGAGATACGTGACACATTTAGAAAACAACCAAAAACATATAATATATGGTGTGATTTTTCAAAGATTTGATTTATAAAGTGTGTCAATATCACGAATACACTATCGACCCTGAATCACTGTTCGGTTTCTAAGTCGCAGGAGACACGCGTCCTTGTAAATATAGCACGAAGCAAATGTTTACGGCTGGTTCTGATATGTTATTGCACGTAATCTATATGTATATATATATATATGTTGTGTCCGTTCGTTCGTACGCGCATAACTCCCAAATAAATCAACCAATTTTCATTGTGTTTTTTTATAAACCTTCCTTTCGTTCCCACAAGTGTTTGTGCACCTTTCTTTTTTATCTGTATTTCCTGCAAAGGTACTAAAATCTGCAAAAAAAAAACTAATTTTTACCATGCTTTCGCGTCAGGAAGCGCCTTTGTTGACAGCTGTCTGCTTAAACATTTCGGTTTGTTGTTCTCAATGTTTTTTTACATATGTACATATACTGATATATAAACATATACTTCTTTCAATTAATTTCACAGAAATGAATAGTACCAAAATCTGTTGTGCCACAGCAACGCATGGCCGGGCAAGCTAGTATGTCATAAAACCACAGAGTTCTTAAATTGTTAACATGAAACAGCCTCTTATTACGTGAATTCCAGCCGCACACGACAGCAAAATGGCGCCACTGAACTGCAACATGTCGGAACTCCCGTTTGCCAACCAGCGTTTGGCAACTTACTAGCCAACCAGGCACAAGGACCGCCCCCACAACCTCGCACAGCCAATCAGCGAATGGGTACTCCTACATCAAGGCAACTGCCACGCCATTTCGTATCTGTGAATTTGTCTATTCTGCATCTAAGTGTTCCTTTACAGAATAGAATTCATTTGACGGTAAGTTCTTCGAATTCTTCTTTTAATACTACTTTCATTTCTGTGGTAATTGTATTTCCGTTGGTAAACTGTGAATTTTTTATAACAGATGATTAAAGCCTTTTTTGATAAAGCCCAAAGACGTTCTTTAAAGATGGTGCCACTTACACAACGCAAGGAAGATAAAGAGTCGATACTCATACAACTAACGCTCTTATTTTCTTTGGGAATCCGGCAATGGTACGACCTCTCATAAGCTGCCAAACAACTTAAAAATAGCTACTTAAAAAAAATGGAAACCATTTATTCGAAAACTACTCGTAATGGAAATGTTAATTTTCGAGAAGTTACATTTGTAATACGAGTTTGTTGTAAAGTTTGAAGTGTTTAATATTTTAAAAAAATTTTACTTTTCTAGAAAAAAAAATGTTATGTGACACTGACAGTATTTTTTTGTGTTTAAGCAATTTTATATATTTTTTTGTTACAAACGATATCGTACTAGCATTCTCGTCTGCATGTCCGCAGTGTGCTACCGAACACTTTTTGCCGTATGCATGTTTCACCAACCAACAAATTATTTACCACAATAAACAAATAAACTGGCATCTCTCACCATGCTTCATGTTTAACTGTCCGACTCCTGCTCAAAGACAAGTTCTGCTTGATACGCTGCCACAATAAAAAAAATTTTTTTCGATAATATCTTTAGAAGTTATACTGTCTATTTCACCTCCATCCTGATCTGAAAACACAAATAAAATAAAACTCTTTGCAAGTTATAGTAATTATAGAATTCAGTGTAAGCTNCTTTGCAAGTTATAGTAATTATAGAATTCAGTGTAAGCTGTTAAGGTTAACTGAGCACTTTTCAAATCAACCTTTGGAAAATGACACTGTCCCAACCTGCTTGTGTTTTAACAGCCACCCTGACTGGCATGCACCCAGTTCAGTTGGTACTGAGGAAGGGGAAAGTAGTTCCATGTCGTAACGTTGAANCTATAAAGATGGATCATTTATAAGTAACGTTTTTAAAAAAGGTTTAATCAAACACGATTTAAGGAGTATTCGCTGTGCTCCCTTACTGTTTTAATAAACTCGGCCTGTTCGAATTAGTTAAAAGCCAAATATAAAAAATAAAATAACTATCCCTTGTGCAGAATCACTGCAAGCAAAAGTGTGAAATATAGCCTACAGGTAGGCGTAATTGAAATGGCAATTTTTTTTTGTCTTTATAAATGGTAGTGCGACATCCAAAATGAAAACTTTGTAGGTAGGCACACTAGTGCATTTTTTTTTTGTGAACTGTATTAGCTATTTCCTGCAGTTGTATTCTACTTGGTTCTAACGACCGGAGGCCCGGAAATACCGCGAGTTCATTTAAGAACAAGTCGAACTTTATCCGCATGCACCACGGAGGATCGCTTATATTGGACCACAGTTTGTTAGACTCACTCTGGACGACTTTCTACCGAAGATGTAGGGAAAGCAAGAACCGAACCCCGCGCTACCTGGTCACTGGTTGAACTGGAGCAACAGCCAATGAACAACTAAGTGACGCTCGAGAACACTGAGTAGTGTGGAGTCTATATTGCTGCCGACAGAACACGCGAAATCCCCGGGTCTCTCTCTATCTATCACGCATTGTTCTCGACGAGCTAAGGCCTCCGGTATAATTATGCTATGATCCATTCAAGGTTACTTACAATTTTTTTCTAAATCCCTGCCAAAGATATACTTCCAGGATATTCGTCCGCCTCATGCTTAACCGAGTCTAGATAATTACACCAAAGGGTAAATGCGAGGCACACAGTTAAATAATCTCTAAATAGTATAAAACAAAGTCGCTTATCCACGTATGTCTGTGTATTCGATTAGTACTTCTAAACTTCTAAACTTCTTGATGGATTTTGATGCGGTTTTCAACATCATTTAGAGAATGTCTCGAGGAAGGTTTCTGTGTGTAATTAATTTCTATTTAATGTAAGGATAGTAGAGGAATGTCGAACCGTTTGTAATCAAGTCGTAAAAACCAGCTTTTAGGGCGCTTACATGGCTTGCGCTGACTAAACCATAAGATATACATCAAATTAATGACTACAGAATTGTAGCTCTCAAAAAGGTCTACAGAAAAGTCAGCGATAGCATATGTCTATCTTTTAAGGATGACCCACAGTAACCATTGTTATCTTTCAAAGTATCGCTGTAAAAACTAAGTTGTTGCCGGGGGAAGCCGAGCCGGTTCGCTAGTGAATTACAAGTAAAAGTTCAATTTAACCAAAAATAAGGAACTTCCATATTACCAGAAAAATTACGTGATTGAGATACGTGACACATTTAGAAAACAACCAAAAACATATAATATATGGTGTGATTTTTCAAAGATTTGATTTATAAAGTGTGTCAATATCACGAATACACTATCGACCCTGAATCACTGTTCGGTTTCTAAGTCGCAGGAGACACGCGTCCTTGTAAATATAGCACGAAGCAAATGTTTACGGCTGGTTCTGATATGTTATTGCACGTAATCTATATNACACGCGTCCTTGTAAATATAGCACGAAGCAAATGTTTACGGCTGGTTCTGATATGTTATTGCACGTAATCTATATATATATGTTGTGTCCGTTTGTTCGTACGCGCGTAACTCCCAAATAAATCAACCAATTTTCATTGCGTTTTTTTATAAACCTTCCTTTCGTTCCCACAAGTGTTTGTGCACCTTTCTTTTTTATCTGTATTTCCTGCAAAGGTACTAAAATCTGCAAAAAAAACTAATTTTTACCATGCTTTCGCGTTAGGAAGCGCCTTTGTTGACAGCTGTCTGCTTGAACATTTCGGTTTGTTGTTCTCAATGTTTTTTGACATATGTACATATACTTNACAGCTGTCTGCTTGAACATTTCGGTTTGTTGTTCTCAATGTTTTTTTACATATGTACATATACTTATATATAAACATATACTTCTTTCAATTAATTTCACAGAAATGAATAGTACCAAAATCTGTTGTGCCACAGCAACGCTTGGCCGGGCAAGCTAGTATGTCATAAAACCACAGAGTTCTTAAATTGTTAACATGAAACAGCCTCTTATTACGTGAATTCCAGCCGCACACGACAGCAAAATGACGCCACTGAACTGCAACATGTCGGAACTCCCGTTTTCCAACCAGCGTTTGGCAACTTACTAGCCAACCAGGCACAAGGACCGCCCCCACAACCTCGCACAGCCAATCAGCGAATGGGTACTCCTACATCAAGGCAACTGCCACGCCATTTCGTATCTGTGAATTTGTCTATTCTGCATCTAAGTATTCCTTTACAGAATAGAATTCATTTGACGGTAAGTTCTTCGAATTCTTCTTTTAATACTACTTTCATTTCTGTGGTAATTGTATTTCCGTTGGTAAACTGTGAATTTTTTATAACAGATGATTAAAGCCTTTTTTGATAAAGCCCAAAGACGTTCTTTAAAGATGGTGCCACTTACACAACGCAAGGAAGATAAAGAGTCGATACTCATACAACTAACGCTCTTATTTTCTTTGGGAATCCGGCAATGGTACGACCTCTCATAAGCTGCCAAACAACTTAAAAATAGCTACTTAAAAAAAATGGAAACCATTTATTCGAAAACTACTCGTAATGGAAATGTTAATTTTCGAGAAGTTACATTTGTAATACGAGTTTGTTGTAAAGTTTGAAGTGTTTAATATTTTAAAAAAATTTACTTTTCTAGAAAAAAAAATGTTATGTGACACTGACAGTATTTTTTTGTGTTTAAGCAATTTTATATATTTTTNTTTACTTTTCTAGAAAAAAAAATGTTATGTGACACTGACAGTATTTTTTTGTGTTTAAGCAATTTTATATATTTTTTTGTTACAAACGATATCGTACTAGCATTCTCGTCTGCATGTCCGCAGTGTGCTACCGAACACTTTTTGCCGTATGCATGTTTCACCAACCAACAAATTATTTACCACAATAAACAAATAAACTGGCATCTCTCACCATGCTTCATGTTTAACTGTCCGACTCCTGCTCAAAGACAAGTTCTGCTTGNAAACAAATAAACTGGCATCTCTCACCATGCTTCATGTTTAACTGTCCGACTCCTGCTCAAAGACAAGTTCTGCTTGCTGCGCTGCCACAATAAAAATTTTTTTTCGATAATATCTTTAGAAGTTATACTGTCTATTTCACCTCCATCCTGATCTGAAAACACAAATAAAATANTTCGATAATATCTTTAGAAGTTATACTGTCTATTTCACCTCCATCCTGATCTGAAAACACAAATAAAATAAAACTCATTGCAAGTTATAGTAATTATAGAATTCAGTGTAAGCTGTTAAGGTTAACTGAGCACTTTTCAAATCAACCTTTGGAAAATGCCACTGTCCCAACCTGCTTGTGTTTTAACGGCCACCCTGACTGGCATGCACCCAGTTCAGTTGGTACTGAGGAAGGGGAAAGTAGTTCCATGTCGTAACGTTGAACTAAAAGTAGTTATGCAAAAGTTTGTGAATGCTGGAATGATTTCCCTCGCTTCCTGTGTTTTTTAAAACCTGTAAGTTTAACAATCAGCAATTTTTTACAGCCATATTTTTTTCCCACGAGTGACGCATGCATAAAGTGATCAGACCCACGGCAATGTTAATTTTACTTGTGGCGGAAGAACACACAATGCGCATACAAGTAGATCTTAAGCAGGGCTTCCAAAAGTGCTCAGTTTACCGTGAACAGACTATAACTTCCATGCAGTAACATTTTTATTTCCCACGTTGGCACTACGCTGGCCGCTCCAATTTTTAGTGATGTGGTTGCGCCTATAGAGTTGCGGACCCCTGGTCCCTGGTATCGACGGCGGCCGATGTTTTCGGCACAGCCTGTACATAATTAGGCGGGCGCGCCACCCCAGGGCCGAACATGCCAGGCATAACTCCGGTGCGACCCATAACCAGTCCAGGGCCATTAGCGGAGGGCCATATATATTTTTTTCAACCCCCGCGCGAACCCCACTCCACAGTGCCATAGGGAGATCTCGGCGCAAGGGAGGATAATTCGTCCCGCCAGCGAAGATATATATTCACCCGCGTAGCAACCATTTCTGTTCTTATACCCGTCTGACCGTAAACAAGTCGGTAACGAACGTTTTTATAGAGAGTAGTGGAGAGATTTGTGTGAGAAAAATGGGGGGGGGGATCTTAAAATCGAGGTCTTGAGAGAGACTATGAGGGCGAAGCGAGGTGAGTATTGAGCAGCGCCGGAATGCAAAGGCCGGGGAAACGGAAGATCCTCGAGAAAACCCGCCGATGAGTGGAATCTTCCAGCGCGATTTCCACGTGCGAAAATGCGGAAGCGACCCCGTCGGGTATGAAACCCGGTTCACCTTGGTGGGAGCCGAGCAGTCTGGCCACTACACCACCGCGGTCCTACGTGCCGCAGAGAAGTCATGTATAAAGACACAGAGAGCTCAAGAATACAGAGGTTAAGTAGCTGCTTATTCAGCTAACTCCAGCCGCACACGCCAGCAAAATGGCGTCGCTGGGCCAGCAACATGCCGGAACGCCGTTCGCCAATCAACGCCTGGTAACTTACTCACCGGCCGGCTGCTCAGCCAATGGGAAATGACTTGTAACACGCGGTTGACCAATCGAGCACAAGGGCCGTTCCCAGGAACTCGCGAGGGCCAATCAACGGAACCGCCACGCCATTTCACCCAGGGGTGAATCCAGAAGGGGGTGACACAGGGGAAAGACACCCTCCCCCTCACATCCCTTCCAATAAAGAAAGAACACTCACATTGGCATGTAACAGGCTTGTGAATGTTTTGAAAGTGAAATGAAATAATATCAGAATAGTATGATGAGTAGAGCCGTGTCTTTCCAGTGAAAATATTTACGCGCCAACTAGACTTCAACTTGTACGCGTACACTTGCAAACTTCCTTTGGCTATTGGCCGCGTGTCTGTACGAGAATAACTTTTTTATTCGACTGGGCCAATCAGACTGAAGTTACCGCGACCTGGACGTCCATGAATGGCTGGCAGACATGTATGACTCATGATTAGGGACAGTGATATTTCGCGGAAAGATTTCGAGACAAGATACAGTCCAAAGCACCGTAGGGTCGTCCAGATTCTTTGATTGGCTAAAAAAAATGTTCTGACCCGTGTCAACCTTTTGCGCACGAATCACGAAGGTTCAGTGTCGGAGTTACTTAGTCCTGAGTGGCTTGGTCAAAGACGGACACGGCACCAGCAGCCAATGGAGGTATAACAACAGGTGAGGTGTGTATATAGTATCGAAGTCTACTGTGTGCTCCGATTTTTACGCGAAAAGTCACTGGCTCTGCTCGTGATGTTTGACATCCTCCAATCACGAAAGTGGTTACAAACTAACGTGTTCTGTAGTACAGCAAGTCCTGGAATGTTTCAGCGTAAAACAGGTGGTCCTGAAGACGACGCAGTGCTCCCTCCCAAGATAAGAATCGAAAGTATGAGGGTTATTGCTGGACAATACCGCTGGTAGGCGGATTTTCTCGGAGATCTGCCGTTTCCCCCTGCTCCTTGCATTCCGGCGCCGCTCCGTACTCAACCTCGCTTCACCCTCACAAACTCTCAAGACCTCGACGTTAATAGCCGTCCAAATCTCTTCAATCAATTAATCAATCGAGAAGATCCTTAGCATGAATAAATTTTCAAACTAAAATATTTTTGCAACTTTTTCCCTTGTTTGGAATGTCACACCGAGAAAAAGTCCACTGGCCTGAGAAATGTCGTATTAACTGAAAGTGAATAGTGAATGTTAAGGCATAGGATAGCATCAACGTATAGTCAGATAACACACCTTGCTTTTGTTAAGGATGGGGTGCTGCAACTCCTGCTCGTTACGCTGATCAAAAGGGACAAGTTGATTTCACTGCCAAGGTTTCGAGTGTCACGAGTTGGCTGCTATAATGCTTTCTAACTCCTCTGTATGCTACGAGGGAACATAGTTATTTAGGTCAACCGCCTGCTTTACCAAGCAGTGCCAAGCTTATCTATTACTGAAGTTAGTAAAAATATTGTTGAATGAACCAAATATAATGATCAACAGAAATAATTTTGTTCTCTTAACTAAATGCTTTGTTTTATTGATAAGACCCCATTTACAGGAAACAACAAAATCTGATCTACTGTGTGTGTGTTTGTATATATATATATATAAGAAATCCTAATAATTAAGGACATTTTTACTACACCAATATTTTAATACAAATAAATAACATGTTAGGCCGTGTCTCTTACCGTTCGCTTCCAACATTATTGTAACAGCCTAATAAATAAACAAAAAAAAAATATATATATATATATACACACAAAATTTGATTGTAATTAATGATGTAATGCATCATAATTGTTTGAAGTGTCACTAATTAGTGCATGTGGCTTTTGCTACATTTTCGTGTTTGAATAAACACGTTTAAGGGGGTTCCCTAGTTACCACATTGGTATCACTGTAAGCAGTTGTCTTTTATAATTTAAAAAACTATAGAATATATTAATGTGAATATTTTCTCAGGACAGAAATGAAAGTAGATATTTTTTTTTGCCAAATCATAAAGTTGGTGTTTGAAACACAAATGTGATCGTTGAAAAGTGTCAAAGCCAGCAAATATGACTGTAAATAGCACTGTGTTTAAGATATATATTATTCTATAAAACAGTGTTTTAAACAATAGCGACAATTCTGTATATCTTCTGAAGAGGGAAGCTGTGTTAAATCTTTGTAGTCGCAGCTTACAATTCTGGGAAAACACAACAAACGCGACGCTTGCTTATGCTACTTTCCATCATCGTCGCAGTACGTGACCTTGAGGCGGTTCATATGATGGAGGCCCCTTAAGTAGCTTGAAGATCTTAACCATCACAGTAACGATAATTATCCGGCTACAGTGGTGAAGAAAGCTTCTTGTACTGGGAGTTGTTCCTTCCCGAAACCGGAAGCTACAGGAAATACCTTAGAAGCTCCGTACTTCTTAGCACGGAGGAAGTTCACGTATTTCGTTACTGCGAGCGCGTTCCCGTGTATTAAATACACATTTGCGTAAAGATTTTCCATGAATACGCGAAAAAAAATTTAACAGTGTACGCAAGAAAAAATTGAAATGGAGTTCAAAAACATTAAAGAATACATCATTACAAACCCATCGCGTTTGTACATTTGCAATAATATCAACTGTACCGCTTCAGGAAAACACTGGTTATAATAATGAAATGTATTAAACTTTAAATGCAATCTTAAGGCCATTTCACATTTATTGAATTCAAAAAACTAAACTCAACTTATTGAATACAGGAAATGTTTACATGCACTTCGATGGAGTGAATTCAACAGAAATGTAATTATTACTTCAAAGTGTTAAAAGGATTTTCACACATGAAGCTATATTCAGTAAATATTAAAGTTACAACTTAAAATTTTTTTCGCAAATATTTTGTTTAAAAAAGATTAAGTTTACAAACTTTTGTTTAAACCTCTAGAAAACATACACTACGGAAAACAATTTGTCAAAATCAAAACAAATACTTTTCTGCTAAGATGATATTACTTTAAATGAAATAAATATTTGCAAACATTTGTGAAGCTTTAATGAGCATACATTATTATATCAAGACACTACACTGTGTTTATAGTGTTTAAATTATTCGGAATTCTTGTTGGAAAAATTGGATTAAAAATATATAGAACATGTTCTAAACATAAAATTTGTGTAAATTTCATTTACACTGCCGTATTACAAATATGTCCGTTGCGAAGCTGCAATATTTTTTGCAAAATATACATTTTTGCATTCCTCATAATTATTTTGACACGTAATTTCCAAAACTTGTTTTCGTATGAGTACAGAAATGTTGGTGGTGGTGTTTTTTTTTTTCCTGCGTGGCAGTTCTCAGGTTGAAATCACTGATTCGCTTTTAGAACGTCGAATGGGCGCCTCGCCAGTTTTTCCTTTCGCATGCCGGTTAACTGCTCGTCCGTGATGATAGTGGCTTTTTTTTTTTTTTTTTTTTTNTATAGGCGACCATTATCGGTCCCTTTGGCCGTTACATCCTCCTCGCCAATACAGTTCATTGCCGGAAAAAAAATTTCATTTAACCCGTAGAATGCATTCCCGCAGTTACCACAATATCATAACGTAGTTATTCAGCGTAGCCTAGCACAGGACGCGCTGACGGTAAGAAACTGTATGACCAAGCTTTGGCTAGCCACGAACAAAACAAAACCCTAACCTTACCATTTCCATATCCACATTCATCTGTGGTACAGACTGTTCGTGGTTGTGCAAGCACTTATGAAACCAACCTTTGAAAAATGTCACTGCCCCTAGCTGCATATGATTTCACGTGTACATTGACTGTTATGCGTCCCGTAAAGTTGGTAACGGTGGAGAGCAAGTACTTCCATGTCTTAACGTTGAATTAAAAATGTTAGGTAAACATTTGTGAATACATAAATTATTTATATTGCTTTCGGGTTTTTTTTGTAATGCATAAATGTAAGAATTAGCAAATTTGTAAAATATTTACTTTTTTTTTTTTTACTAACCTACTCTAAAACTAAGTGTTATATGTTAGTCCGCGGTAGGAACGGGATTATTGCGTCTCAGGACTAACCCCCCTTACGCTTACAAGGGAAGGAAAAACATGCAAGGGGACGTGCATCGCGGCAAAGAGGGATTGGGTTTCCCATGGCCGAGAACTTTCCTAATAATCCGACAGTTTTACTTGGTCGGCGCATGAATCAAGTGATGAGGCCGACGACAATGTTGATTTCACATACAGTGGAAGAATACACAATGTGCATGCAAGTAGATCTTCAGCAAGGGCTTTCAAAAGTGTCTAGTCTACCGTGAAGAACCTTTATCACAGAGTAGGTACCCAAGAATACGGAGCATCTTGTTCTGCGAACTCCAGCCTCACACACCAGCATAATGGCGTCATTGACCAGCGACATGCCGGAACGCCCTTCTCCTATCAGCGCCGCGCAACATACTCGCCGACCAATAGGGAACCTTCCGTGGCATGCAGAAGCCAATCAGACACAAAGCCCGCTCCCAANACGCAACATACTCGCCGACCAATAGGGAACCTTCCGTGGCATGCAGAAGCCAATCAGACACAAAGCCCGCTCCCAAAGGCTCGCGCAGTCAATCAGCGAATGGGCAATGGCACGCCATTTCGCATCTGTCTACTTATCTACTCTGTGTTAATAGTATGCAGGCCCAATTCTTTTACATTTGGTGTCGCGGTGGTGTAATGGATAGACTACTCGCCTCCAACCGAGACGAGCTGGGTTCGATTCCCTGCGGGGTAGCCTCCGGATTTTTGCATGTAGGAATCTTGATGGACGATGTGGCTGGTAGGCGGGTTTTCTCGGGTATCTCCCGTTTCCCCACCCTCGCATTCCAGCACTGCTGCATACTCGTCTCACTTCACCTTCATCGGCTCAAGACCTCGATGTTAAGAGCAGCCCAAATCTCTCCACTCCACTGTCTTTGAAGACAAAACTCACATGGATATGCTTCCATTGCTTCGCTAGTTTCCATGATCGTCTTATATGGTTTCTATGAAACATGAAAATAACTTGGGTAAACAAAAAAAAATCAATTAGTTTCAGTTATCAAAATGATTGTGATGAAACAAATCTCGCGTTATACTGTGACGGTTTCAGCCGACAAATACAAATAGGACTCCATGTATGTTTCCTTAGGAAGATGTTCGTTTTTCAAGGAATAGAGGCCCCGATTAGTGTGTCATCACAGGGTATCATAAAGTTTTCTTTGGGTTTGCACAGTATAAATAGTATTTACAAAGTTCTGATATATTGTCCCCTTTCTTGATATACAAATTTTAAATTCCCAATATGGGATTAAAGAATCGATTAAAATCGAAATATATAAAAACTTTGTGTCCGTTTGTTCGAACGCGTGTAACTTCCAAAAAAATTAACCGATTTTCATTCATTTTTTTTTTTATATAAACCTTCATTTCGTCCCCACGAGTGTTTGTACACATTTCTTTTTTATCTGTATTACCGGNATTTTTTTTTTTATATAAACCTTCATTTCGTCCCCACGAGTGTTTGTACACATTTCTTTTTTATCTGTATTACCGGCAAAGGTACTAAAATATGCAAAAAAAGCTCATATTTACCATGCTTTCGTCAGGAAGCGCCTTAGTCAACAATGCAATGTCAACAATGCAATGTCAACAATTTAAAGTCGTAACCTAGCAACAGATCTATATATATATAAACAATATATCGGTACTTATAAGTACGTCAATGCTCGATATATCGATACTAATATATATGTTGATACTTATCGACAAGCGAACATGTCAAATACAAATCTGTGGATGTAACATTACACGAATATGAAGCGGAAAATTGTCCGCCAGAATTTCTAAATAGCGAACTACAAGGTCCTAACGGAGGTGTATATAATTTTAACTTAATAGGAGTGCCAGTCATTTTAATTTGTAACATCAATCCACCAAAACTTTGCAACGGCCCACGTCTTGCAATAAAGAAAATGATGGGCAAAATANATTAAAATTGAAAATAGGAGTGCCAGTCATTTTAATTTGTAACATCAATCCACCAAAACTTTGCAACGGCCCACGTCTTGCAATAAAGAAAATGATGGGCAAAATACTATAGAAGCTACCATCTTGAAAGGTGCTTTCAAAGGAGAAGATGTGCTTTTTCCCAGAATTACATTTATTCCATCAGAAATTCCCTTTCACTTTAAAAGAACACAGTTTCCAGTCAGATTAGCATTTGCAATGACAACAAATAAAGCTCAAGGGCAGTCATTGCAAATGTGTGGAATAGATTTAGAAACAGAATGTTTTTCGCGCGGCCAATTGTATGTGTCGTGTTCTAGAGTAGGAAAACCACACNCCCTTTCACTTTAAAAGAACACAGTTTCCTGTCAGATTGGCATTTGCAATGACAGTAAATAAAGCCCAAGGGTAGTCATTGAAAATGTGCGGAATAGATTTAGAAACAGATTGTTTTTCGCGCGGTCAATTGTATGTGTCGTGTTCTAGAGTAGGAAAACCACACAACTTATTCCTACGCGCGGAAGATGGTAAAACTAAAAACATTGTATACAAACAAGTACTTCAATAATAAATATTTTTAAAATACATATACTTCTTTTAATTAATTTCACAGAAATGAATAGAACCAAAATCTTTTATGCCACAGCAATGCCTGGCAGGGTTAGCTAGTACTTTAATAAAATCCAATGACTTTAAATCCCCAAAAAATATATATATTATTTAAAATATATTTTTCTTTTTATAAAAAATAATTAAAAATGGGGATTACATATATTTTAATAGTTAAGCAAAGCACCCCCTCGTCACAATTTAAAACAGAGGAACAACAGTTCCTTCCCTAATAAATAACCTGGCCTGTCTCCTCGAGCAGGGGAGAACTCAAGCCTTTTATACAATTTTNGTTCCTTCCCTAATAAAGAACCTGGCCTGTCTCCTCGAGCAGGGGAGAACTCAAGCCTTTTATACAATTTTCTCGTCGTCTTCTCGAACAATTTCCTATGTTCACGGAGCATAAACGCCCCTGCAGATGTCAAGGCTGGCCGGCATCACGTTGTCGTGGAGATGCGCGGGGGTGGGAAGGGGCAGCAGGCGAATCTTCAGAGCAGCACACTATTTTGTCATGTGCCATTTGCCATCCAGCACTCATGCAGGCAACAGCAGTGAGATGGTCAATTGAGCGAATCCCATTGCACCAAAGGTAAGGCATTGTCCACGACCTTCATGTAGATACAGCAATCCAAGGCGAGGTGAACTTGGGCGAATTTTTTATGTGCATAGGCAATCACACAATGCAAGTCTTTGTTATTGGGTCACAGTTGGCTTATCTACACATTGTCTGATGGCTAGACAAGTTTGGGATTTATAGGTTTGGTAAGAACAACTGACTTAAGTTGAGGTAGACCGCTTATTCGTCTTNTGGCTAGACAAGTTTGGGATTTATAGGTTTGGTAAGAACAACTGACTTAAGTTGAGGTAGACCGCTTATTCGTCTTCTGCGCATAAACTCAACATTGACCTACCTCAATGCCAAATATTCAACAATAATGAACGTGTTTGTTTATATCTTAAATTTAAAAAAAAATGGAACACCAAGAAGGATACACGTGATTGAAATGAACTTAATACTACATATTAGGTACATGACAATACACAATTGATTAGGAATAGAGAACTATACGTGATCTCTGGCCTTGAGAATTCAGTATGGTGCGAAGCCATCGTGTGCTGCAATCAGAGACCCTAAACATCGCGGCATGGAATAAAAGAAGACCTGGAAATTTTCCAGAGAAATCTCCCTCCATGTGGTTTGTATGTGAGTCCACAAAGTCCACAAAGCATCAACTGTGGTTGCTGGAGGTCCGTGACGAACAGATCACCGACCAACCATATCCCAGTCATGTCAGGCGAACGATGCAGCCAGTGAAGTACTGGCATCTGTCATTCATTGAAGAAGGCTTGCACATTTCTGGCCACATTTGGCCAGGCATTGTCCAGCTGAAATATGGCACGTGGAGTTGCCTGAAGGAGGGGTTGTGCCTCTTGCTTTAACACCTCTTTGATGTAGTGGTTGCTGTTCAGTTTGCCCTCAATACGTAGGAGTCGAGATCTCATGTTGTATCCAATGGCACCCCAAAGCTTGACATTTCTCTGCTATGCTGCTTCACAATGCAAACTGCCAGATCGCGGTCACCATAGTATCATCTAACTTGTATGCGGCCATCCCTGTAGGAGAGGTTGAAGCAGGACTCGTCTGAAAACAGTACATTTTTGCCACCCAGTATGCCAGTGATGGTGTTCATGTGCCCATTGCAGTCTGAGGCGTTTGTGGTTTCTGGACAATGGAAGCCGATGCAATGGCATGCATGCCACTAGTCCGTCCCACAGCAGATGGCGTCGAACCCTCGATGCTGGCAGGTCCACAAACATTGCAATGATCCAGTGTCGAGCCAACACTGTGGACAAGGCTGTACAGTCCTTTACGGCCATGTGGACAAGATGGCAGTCATCCCGTGCTGCGGTCACATTGCATGGTCCAGTACACGCTCGTCACTTCATACGACTATGCATCACTGTCATAGCAGCATGTCTTGTATGAGCCGAAATGCCACAGTATGACAAACCCATTTCCAACAGACCGAATATTCTGCCCTGTTCGAACTACTCACTTATATTCTTATATGCTGCCCTTTGTCATCGACGAGGCATCGTGGCACTTGATTTCACATCGTTTGACGGCTCTTCACTGACTAAACTTGGTGTTACATGGACCTTTCTGGTAACACAAGAGAGGGTTCTCCAGGGCCTACATGTATGCCATCCGTATGCCATTGTAATCACTTATTGCTGGTAAACTGTTCTACACATCCTCCGAGTTTGGATTCATTCGAGCCATGATTTCTAGGCGTTGCAATTTTCACAAAAAAAAGTGTCTTAACAAAATACTTTTGCTAATTTTATTTTAATCAAACTGCATTACAAATTGACTAAAGAATTAATACAAATATCTCAAAGCACTTGTTTTCTAAATAGTTTTCTAACCTCAAATACATTCTTCGCCATTTTTGGAAGTCGTTTCGACAGAAGAGCAGTTCAATGTTGGGACACAGATAATGGTTGTGCGCAGACCAGTGAGATCAGTCTACTTCATCTTTAGTCTATGTGTAAGCACTGTCGGTGTAGTTTGTACCAATATAATGCCGGTAAGTGGGATTGCATAAAGCAATATAAGTGGTGTTCCTGTAGTGGAGTGTATAGACAACTCACTTCTAGCTTGTTGCTGCCAGTAAATAGGTATATCATATGCGCAGACATCAATGTATTATGGCCAGTTGCACCATTGAGGTTCATCTCTCGATCCGAGATGATGTTTGAACTTGATCTAAGATCGACACAGAAAATTGTGGCACCATTCGAGTTCAGAGCATAAGTGGAGATCGAGACGAACTTCATTTCGAACCACCGAATAGGTGGTTTTTAATTTTGTAAAATGTAAATGTAGATATTTCAAAAAGTTTAAGATTCAATGCATTAATTTGATTAAAGATATATTAAAGGTTTGAAATTAGAGAACGAAATTCATGCTTATCCCTCCGAGAAAACACAACGGAATACTGAAAAAGCCATTCAGAATATCAGAAAGTGTCTTAATTTTCCATGTGAGCTAAATCATACATAGAATTTTTTGCTCGTGAAAGAGCAGCCATCGCTGATAAATGCAGTTTTAAAATAATTCAACAGATAGCACTAAATACAATTGCTTTTTGGGTGAATTTAAAACAACTTTATAGACATGTCTTGAATATTATTCAGTAAAATTTTTACAACAATATATTTCACTTAAAAAATAAACATCGTGCCATCTCGTTCTGTGTACTCTACCTTCTTCAATAATTTGGTATTTAAAAAAAACTTAAAAAAATGTGCGTGCAAAGTGTTTCCAATCAAACAAACCAACTGAAATGGGAAATTTGCAGTACTTAAAACTAAATTATATAGTTAAAAAATCCTAGTCTTAAAAGATAATGACCACAAAAACATATTTATTGTCTCCGAACTTCAAAATAAACAGTTGCATCATGATGTCATGAAGTGAGAGCCAATCACAAACAGTATTTCATCTCAATCCTAGTTCCGAACCGAGATCAGGAGATCTACGATCGGAACTCGGCAGTTCGCGTTGGTGCAACACGCGTTCATTGGAACTCGGATCCAACTGAAGATCGTGTTTGAACCAAGATCTTAGGATCTCGGTTCAGGGATTTTAATGGTGCTGTAACATCCTTTAGCTAGTAGCATAAGATCTTAATGTGCCCAATTTGGCGATACATAGTTTTTGTTTTATTCGGATCCATGAAAAACCAACGGTGTAAAAGGGTTACATATAAAGTAAAAACTAATTCCCAAGTAAGATATAATTTCTATTAGGTTAAAAAGAGATACAATGCCTACTATGATAATGCTATTTTCCTTCCACCCAGCATTGGACATTTCAGTTCTGTGCATAGGTAACCTTTAAAAATGACAATACATTGCATAAAATGTTTACATACAACACTGCCCAAAAGCAAGATTATTATATTTAAAATAGAGATGTACCATTAGACCAGATACCATTACCAAAAAAAGAAGTGCATGCCATATTCTGAAGATGTCTTTCCATTAAAACATTCACAATTACCATAATTTAATAGCATGGATCATATTAAATATGCCTTTCAGTGTGCAATTACACCAGTCCTGATTATATAATTTAACAGCATGGATCATACTAAATATGCATTTCAATGCACAATTACACCAGTCCTGATCATATAATTTAATAGCATGATCACACTAAATATGCATTTCAATGCACAATTACACCAGTTTTGAATACTATAATTTGATAGCATGGAACATATTAAATATGTCTTCATTGTCCTAACTTAGTAGCAGAGAGAATAATATATGTCCTTCGGTAACACCAGACATGATAACCATATTATCAAATAGAAAGACATGAACCATTATATTAAACATAGTTAACAATTAATTATGTTAGCGAGGACAATACTCTAAAACGTATCTCAAATATCCATGATATATTTTTCCACACATTTATACAATTTAAAAAATATACTAAAATTTGTAACAGATGCGACTTTCATATACTACTTCTGTAAGTGTTCCAGACGCCGCAATTTCATACAACTTCATAAACGGACGCGATCCAGAAGAGTCGTAAACAAAGTCACTAACCAACTTGTTCATACTAACTAAAGTTACTTACGTGACGACTTCGGAATACCAACTCTCTAGAGCGGCTACAGAGAATATAAAACTTCGTCACAGTTCTGTTTTTTATATGTTTTATTAAATTGTGTGGCTTCAAGACGTGGCCCATAATAAAATTAATGCTGGTTTCCTTGAGTGATTCACAGCCGAAATCACTCGCCT